>NW_019091368.1:1134137-1144511 GCF_001949145.1 Acanthaster planci
GGGGAAGGAGGAACCTACATTTAGACTAACAACCTGTCCCCAAGCCACTAAGTAACGCATATGTGACTCATTGAGTCATGGTAATTAGTTTTAGTCACTACCGTCTGTCCTACGAACTGGATTACCTACATGGGGTGCTTCACTACGTTCTGCATTTTCCCAGGCCGTAATCTATGTGTCTTTTTTAAGACCAGGTGATTCAGTGTTTCGGAAATAAATAACCCCTTCCTCTGACGATCCCAAAATAAAGATGTTTATACATGTACTTGTCATGTTACTTGACAGAACATCTAAATTTAAATTTCCATGACACGAAATTCTGGAACAGGGGGGGATATGGTGACAACTTTAATTTGGGTTGTTTTTTTTTCAATCATGAAGCCTAGTGGAAGCCTGGATCTTAAGCTTAAGAAAAGCAATTTACCGGTGCACACATGTACGTATATGATACATGTACTTATGATGCAATCTCTCAACCATTTTCACTTTATTTTAAGGCACTTTTGAGTTTTGAGGATTTCAATGTAAAACTGCATATTTTCCATACTCCTTCATGATACGGGTTAAATTGTACACATATGCATAATTTTCCTGTTTTCTCCTCAAACACGATATTTCTGATACTAAAAACTCCCACCAGAAAAAAACCTGCATGCCTAGCATGTCAGCTTCAAGAGGAATAAGGAAATATTCTTCCAAATATTCAATTAACAAATTCCAAATGAAATATCCATTCTGACTTTAACATATGAAGACCCTGTGTACATGTCAAGTACATGTAGGTACATGCACCTCATTACACAAACATGTATAAGCACAAATTAGCGAACAGTTAATAGCATACAACAAGATCCATAACAAAATGAAAAATTCCCTCCTGGGTAGGTGAAAAACTACCATTTGTGCAGTAAGTGGTGAGAGGTGCAAGGAAACATGCTCCATGTGGATTTTAAAACCCAATAGCAAAACAAAATCCTGCACACATGCATGTACATGTATGTCATCGTTTGGAAAAGCCTCAGTGTCAAGACAAATGCCGTTGACTGGTACAGTCATTTGCAAATGTTTAGGACCACCCATACAAAATGCATTTACCTGAAGGAAAACCAAACCAAATAATGGCAACTTACATTATGCTTATTTTCAATGTGTAACCTTAGTATCTTGGTTTAACAGCTATTTGACTACATTTCCAGGATTTGAAATGTTAACAGTCTAATATTTAGTACTGCCCTCCTTTATTTCTGATTACTTAGACTGGCTTTTTTTTTACCCATGCTGCCTTGCGGACAAAATATCACACAATACCAGCCTTTGCAAAAAATTTCATTCAAATGGGTATACATGTATGTTACACAGCACTACACTGATGTTATGCACCACTTTGAAAAAAGGTTAAATAATTATTCAATGAGACAATGTAGTGCAGGCCGACTGAAAGAAATATCAATAACATTCCAGGTGGTCTTAAACTTTTTCAAATGACTGTACAGGTGTCTCTGTGCATTCATTTAGTAAAGGCAGCCAGTCAGTGAGAATAGGCAGTGTCCAGACCATTTCAAATGAGACATCCCGTATTTTAGTTTACAATCTCTACACTAAACAGTGAAGTGAACTCTGAATGATGAACTTTCTTATGTCAAGGTTTAACCAAGAAACTTAGATCCTAAAAGGTATTTTTCATAGCACACACAATAGCCACATACTGGCCTCTTCATGGTCATATTTTGCACTACTCCTCTCCTTCCATACACTCACTGCGCTGGATTTATCTCTTAAAACTTTTCTAATTAACACATATACAGTGTACTTAATTCTTCCAAATATGCAGGGCTTTGTCAGCCTATACTTTAATATGCTCTAGCTTTGCATGGCAGCCATCTTGCAGGGCAGTTCTTGTGTTCTAGAGGGAAACCTCCTTTGTGTATATCCTGTGGAACAAAAACATTGGCCTCCAAGATGGCAGCCATGCAAACCCTGTCTTGCTGACTACAGTCATAACCATACCACGTACGTACATTAAGGGTTTGATACAGGTGTATTTCTAAAATCTCTTTTTATGATGGTTTTTAGTAGTTTTAAGGAACAAAAGATATCTGACATACTTTCCCTGCAAATGTTTTATTTATGAAAAAAGGATATGAAACTCGACAATTTCGGACACAACATATACAATAAGTGTACTCTGGACACTAACACCTCAAAGTGATGTCAAGGAGACTATTTTCTCATACTTTTCCTACGTCCACTTTGGCGGATTGGTGGGGACGTACTAATGAAAACTACACAGACACAAACTGCAGTTGAAGCGCTTTCAGCACCCCTGCAAAATGTGTGCACCTCTGGGTACGTCTCCCCTAAATGTTGACCTCCATTGTCCCACCTCTTATGATATGGTATCAAAGAAATGTTTGCCACCATCTCCAAGTTGTCTGTTAGCTGAGACAGGCTCATATTGTACTTCTTGGGCATGCAAAGTGACTTTGATGCCACAAATCAAATGCTATTTGGTAGCAATGGTGGGTGACGGATGAAATTCGGAATTTGGTACCAGTATTGTTGAACATGACTGGCAGGTACTGGTACGCACGTAGGGTAGCCTATAGATGTAGATAAATGTGATCGGCCAATAACATTACGCGACATCTCTGACTTGGTTCCCCTTTTCAAGACAATCTTACAGAGGCGTGAATTAATTAAAGAGTGTGATTGACTTTGCAATCTGACAAACGGATGGCATCCAGATAAACCAACCACACAAATCTGGGTAAATCCAGAAATTAGGGGTCCATGACATTTTCGTGTCCCTATAACATCTGACCTTTGTTATTTGCCATGGAAGTATCACCAAATTGATTTTGAGCTAGTATTATTTGTTTGGCAGGTAATTTGTATTAATTCATCACTCTTGAAAATTAGAAAGTTTTGTTCTGAACTTACAAAATCGTATGTCAGATGTGACAGGGACACCAAAAAACCAAGGACCCCTACTTTCTGGAATTACCCATCTACATGTACATGTACCAAATGTGTCCAAAGTCGTACTGCTATGTGGGCATCAACTGACATTTAGCTTGTTAAGCAAGCTGTTCTAGTGAGTTCAACTGTGGGGCTGAACTGATAAAAAAGTGTCATACATACATATGGTCATACATTTTTTAGGTTATTTTTGCAAAATACAACAGGGACATTGCACCAATACCACAAAAGACATTACATTCTGGCCCTGAACAAAGCAAGTGTACGTAGGTGTATGTGGCTTAGAGGTAAGCGCGCACATTTTGCATTGGCAAAAGATGGCGATGTGAGAGTGAGTCTGTGAGATTGAATGGGTGAAGGCAAAAAGACTGGAAAATACCAGAACAACGTGAGTTAAATCATTCAATAAATCGAGCCAAGAAAGCGGAGAGGCTAAGGATCATCTCTGTGTGCAAAAGAAATTGTGCCCACGATGATTAGTGGGTGCCCCGAAAATTTTCAGTACGCCGACACGAAATTGCATATATGGATGTGTGGCTAGCTAGGCTAAGGATGGAGTGGGAGTGAGAGTCCGTGCCACACTAGTGGGGCTACTCGTACGTATACTGATCAAAGAAATGATTGTGTAATCTGATCCTCTGACTGGATGGTGCACGCGTATGTCACCATGGTTGCCATTTTCATCGGTTACTACCTACCATTTTGGGAGAGTCCCGGATGTCCATGCCGGCGTATGCCATGTAAATAAATTTTAAACAGCTGGCAAGGCCCGCCCTACCTGACGGAGGTTAAAATAATTTCTAAAATTCCATAGGCCTACAGACATACATGTACATATGCACAAGAATCATGCACAATTTGTCCCTTCGTACAATACACGTAGCCAACTATACGTACATCATGACATGACTCAAGATTGTTTTGGTTTTATCACGAAATTGATAAAGCAGATTGATTAGCCAGCGGTGTTTTCTGACAACATATGAATCATGACATGCACGTCTGCTCGTGTCGACAACAACTGAACAAAAAATCTATCAAAGCAGCACTCACCTAAAAACGTTAATTTATAATATCATTTACCAGGGATATCACACTTTTGAAGAAGACTGTTACAAACGACTCCCGAAACCTATGTACTCCACTCAAAATCGATTCCACGGTTAGCCAGCCTGCCAGAACCAGTCCAGTTTGGCCTGCATGTAGCCTATTTACTTCGTGCTCTCTTGTGTACTAGTAGTACAGTATACTGCCTGTGCCCTGCCTGCATTATCTCGCGGGTTCTCGTGAATTCACACCAAAACTACATTTACCTTAGTAAGCAACAGTAAAATTACATCAATAAATTTTTCAAACTGGAATATTTACAGATTATAAGTATTATATAGTTTCTATTAATTATTCTTCTAACATAAAAAATAATTCATAATTTTCGTAAAAGAAGCATCTTTACGATTTTTACTCTTCTATTCGATCAACACTGATGTTTGTATTTATTCGAGGCATGCACAACCAGGGTATAAAAATGACGTTCATCAGACAGCAGACGACTCCGTCATAAGCAAAATCTGAAGCAGACGCATTTTTTTAACGATGTCTTCCAAGCGAAGGAAACAAAATAAGCCAGTTAAATCTGTTTTTATTGAGAAAAATGAAGGTTTGTACGGAAATGTAACTTTCTTGTGTGTTTAAGAGCAAACTGTGTGCAAAAATTGAACGGTTTGAGGAATTCGTTTTGTAAAGTTTCACACGATACATACGGTATGCCGACCATTTTGTCGACTGCAACAGTGCATGATTTTAGCTAGGGCAGGCCCTAGGCCTAGTGGCTATTTTTTCACTCATAATTCGTGACAGTTTTTACACAATTTAGGGAAGTAGATAATCCGATAAGTATTTTCCCCCAGCTTTTGTAAGACTACACCCAGTGTGTTCTCATTTTTTTTGCCCTTTGTGAAGCAAGTTCGTAATTTTCCTTTTGAGTTGGCCTCGTCAATGTCATGCTTGTGTTTTCCGCGAACATGCGAAGCGACTTTGACTCTGTCGGTAAAAAATATTACGCAGGCCTACGAGTAGGCCTATGTTGTTTAGGTCATGAAATGTTTCATGTACTATTTGTACAAACACTAGACTTGGCTTAACTTGAACAAGATAAGTGTTGCATAGTCAAATTGTATGCATTCCCTCTGGTGAAAGATCTTGAGAGTAACTATAGAATACAGGGCCACCCCCTAGAATCACTGGCTACGATGTCGCATTGGATGATAATGACTCCAGGAAGAAGTCCAAATTGAGTACCCTGTTGGTGGCTACGTGGCTATGATGTCGAAACAGTTCTTTTTGAGAATGAAGCAACACAAAATGAATGGAAATGGTCGAAAAAAATCTAAGTCCAAACCGAGTGGCCCTGTATTCTATGGTTGTACCAGATCTTCTTGTTTTATTTTTTGTTTGTGTGGTTTGTTGGTTGGTTAAAGTTGCTTGCTTTTTTTGTCTTATCCCCATTTTTTGGATGTTGTACGCTAAAAGTGCACATTCAAACGTGCAGTTACAAACTGTATTTTGGTGAACTCACAAATGTATACATACCTACATGTATATGTACAAATATGTACATTAAAGTGCATGAACATTTCTTTGGAACTCTGTGGTTTTTTACGGATGTGGCCATGCAATCTTTGGATAAATTGTCAATTCTTTGAAGCATTTAAACTCATCATTCCTGAAACATACAGTGCAGGTCGACTTGAATTGACACAGATATTTAGGAAAGAATTCCATCTTGGACCATCACAATTTTTGAGTGTTTTAAACACCAACAAATTTACCCTACTTGTTGAACTTTTTCCACTTACTGTACTCCTTTCCTCTCGCAAACTCTAATACAATTAACAGACACCCTTTTAACATTTTTGCTGGTGTTTATGACACTCGGAGATGGTGATTGTGCAGTAAACCATAGGGAATTACATTAAATCAAAGGTGAATGCAAAATACCTCTTCAAGGGCACCATGCTCAATCATCATTCAATTGAGTTTCAAAATGAGTGGGAAGAAGTTTCGGTTATTTAAAATTAAATCATCATTCTTTTGTACATTTTTTGTCAAAATCTGAAGTTTCTCTGTTTCACTGTGCTGAAGATCTGCCTTAGATTCAGATTGTTGGATCCAGTGAAACCAGAGCTTCTCCATTTTGCTCTATACTTGTCAAAGTAATGAGGTGCCCTTGCAGCAGAGCAGTATTGTCTTGCTACAGAGATGTCCTTGCTGAAAAAAGTATTGTGTTCCCCAAAATGAAAATAAATAGAATCCATGCATGTACAAGGTATGAAGCTTAAAGAGGCAACATTTTCTTGTAGGGATCCAGGAAATTACAACCAAACCTGATAGATTCATTCAACATTTACCACCTGCCTTAGTGATAGCACCTATTTTCTCTCAATATTTTTCCTTGTGCACCAGGGATTAACTTGCAAGCAAACCAGCCTACCACAAGGAGCAGGAGGAGAGCGATGATCATGGCCAGGCGTAGAAAGAAACCAACCTCCGAGCCCACAGCACCACTGAGGCGGAGCACGAGGAAAAGGAAGAAGAAGCAGTTCTTCTATCCATCAAAGACCAAGAAAGCAGCTACTCCATCCCCACCAAGAACCAAAAAAGTACACATACACTACCATCAAGTATTCAGCTCTTCCGCAAAGTTTAGAAAAAGAGAATATTAGTAGATTATGACTATTTGTTAAAATATCACTTTAATTTCATAAACGATTGCATTCTTTTTTATGGTAACGCTGAATCAGAAGAGTTTTGGCCCCGGGCCAAGTTAGTACTCATTGCACGTGTTGGTGGGCTCACATGTGTCAATGATGTGTAACCAGGCTTCAGCAGAATGTTTAAATGGCTGTAGCAACAGCGAGGTTCTCCGTGTCCTTTAATGTCCGCAGTCACGCTTTACATTCCACATGTAAGAGTCCTATAACTATTCCGAGCGTGATGTTGAGGTTGAGTCTATCACAAGTCCTTTCACAAGTCCGGTTACAAGACCATTCACGAGTAACAAGTGAACTGTGATAAAGGAATACTGTTGTTGGAATTCATATGAATAGCTTGTGCAATGGCATGGCTTTTGATGGACTTGCAGGGACGTGTGATTGGCTTGACATACCACTGCTCTTGAGAGAGTGAACACAAGTTAAATTTTCTGCAGCAGACAAGTTATTTTTGTATTTTGCACTTACTCTTCAGAGGAAGGTCTCGTCGAGTGAATCAGAATCTGATGAGGATGCCGATAGCATTCACTCATCACAGTCAGAGCAACCATCAGAGGCAGGACATTCCAGTGGTTTGGCTCTTCTTGCTGAAGTGACCAATGCTGACCAGGCTCTGGCCAACATCCGAGGTAGTCCAACCTCGTCCAGCAAGAGACAACAGTCTGGGAGGTCCAGGAAGGACCATCCTGGCAGCGAGGCAGCCTTGGGACGTAAGCGAGACCAGCCAGTCAAGTACCGAGGGTTCTCCATGGGCAGGAAGACCTCCCCGCAGAAGCGGCAGAAGACAGTCCTGGACGTGGACGTCCTGCGCAAGTTCTCCATCGCCAAACTCATTGGTCAGTTCTCTGTCTACTCCTCCATGAAGGTGCCCAAGGATGCCTTCAGCACCACTATCCGTCATTCCTACACCTGCACCATGCTGCCAGGTATATGTAACGAGAAGTTCTGTGGCCTGCTTTCCGACACCAAGGACCAGATCAAACGCCATCTGCTGCGACACATCGGAGAGCTTCTGACCATGACCACTCAAAACAGCCAAAGTGAGTGTCATGTCATCAATTTAAATAAATTTAGGCATTTGGTCATGTTGTGATGTCAGTGAATTCTGATTAATTAATTTCCAAGAAAATCAAAGCTTTGCTGTGTAAATCTGAAATCACACCTCAATTAAGTATCATGTTAAACTTGATGACAGTGAGCCAGTTCGGAATTCCAACAGTGCATGCCTAAAATAAAGTGCATCAGAGAACATTTTAGAACAACAAAACATGCACATAGGGTCTGTCTTATCAACATAGCTGTATGCTGACTCAAATGCTTGCTTTGTTCTTGAATGGCTTTGCCTTTGATATACTGAACTTGCTCAGTGTAAATGACATTTCATTGCATCCATTAGGTTTGGCTGCAGATGCTAAGAAAAAAGAGTTGGAACCCACAAGTGATACTTCAGACACGGAGGATGTTGCACAGGGCAGAGCAACAAAAGAAACAGACATGGTGACATATGCCATCCCATCAGGCACTCGTCACGTCACCGTCAATCTGCCAAGATCGCTGGACATCAAGGAGTCCAGCTACACCCTCATCCGCTCGTCGGCTGGGGCCAACGAGGTGGTGCTACTCCCTAAGGGCTGCATGGTCAGCCTGGCCAGTGTGGTGGAAGAGCTCAAACCCCACCAGTTCGGCAAGTCACTCCCCGGGAAGATATCCCAGATGAAAGTGGAGCAGGACTGGATAGAGGAGGAGGTGGTTGGGTCTGACAATAATGAGGACGATGGCCACATCAATGATGAGAACAAAGGTGAGCACACAGACGAGGACAGGCTCGTGGAAAACTTCTTGAAAGGGATGGTCCCGGATGAGGAATGTTCAGTGAGGAAGGTGCTGGAGACCACCACTCAATTCATGGATTGTAATGTTGAGAGTAATGTTATAGCTCCGGAATCCCAAACAGTTGAGTGTGACATCGAGATCCGAACCAAACGGAAGAAATACACCAAGAGATATGACCTGCCCCGGGAAGTGGGCAAATGCCAAAAGACCAGCGAGAGACTCAACACAAAGCAGGTAGCATGTAAGAGCATTGAGGGTGTGGAGCCTCCACATGCAGACCATAACTATGCATTTAACATCTTTGGTACGCATGACGAAGCTGATCAAATAAAGAGCCCTCATACAGATTCGCTTGGCCAGCCCATATCAGAGCCTGAAATGTCAGACAGTGAGATGATGTATATGCTACCAAGGCATCAGGTGAACGCACGGAAGACTAAAAGATTGAGGAAACCCAGAACACAGAGTCCAAAGAATAAACGAAAGGCCAAAAAAGAACCCAAACCACCTACAGAAGAGGATACAAGAAATAAGGTCAGTTCAGATTTCTTGAACCAATTCTGCCATGACTTTCAGCCAAGGCGATACAAAATGAGCTTAAGTCATCTTTAGTCAGTTTTTGTACTACTTAGCAAGCTAAATACAGTGTAGTCTGTCTTGCCTCAAGTCTTCTGCCTCTTAGATATGCTTTCAAAATACAATCCTTTGTTGATTGAGAATATGAATGCATGAGGTGGGCCCCATCACTGTTGCCGTACCCACTGACTTCATTGTTCTCAAATGACCTTTGCCTGTGTGATCTGCAGAACTGGCTCATTTGACACACCTGTATTTTCATCCACATTAATCCCTACATGTATATATGTTCATGCTACATATGTGCGTCAAAAACAAAAGTGTGATATGTGTTATCAAATGGAGTTTAGAGTAAAACAGGAACATTTAAGACCTCCCATCATAGAACTGTTGTCCAAACCAACATTGTTTTGTCCTGGCAGACAAAAGCCTTGGAGATACTGAGCCTCTTGAGTCAGAAATCCAGAGATAGGAAAGGTCCCTTCACCTGCGAAATCTGCGGCAAGAAGGTGACAGCGACTGGAACACTGCGGGCCCACTATCGCAGCCATGCAGGTAGGATATCCCTGTATAAACTCCAGCAACTTTACAAAAATTGCTAGCTCAGTGTTACGTTAAAATGCCATGGAGCATGTTAAAAAATGTCCAAACAAAATAGGGTTCCAATTTTATTTTGGGCCTGCAATATACAATGAAATTAATTGACTAATTAATTATGCATGTCAATGCATAAACTTATTCGAGGATATATCATGCACTCGTGCATGCATTGTTTTTGGCAAGTCGCAGCACCCAACTGGTGTGAATGACATTTAAGGTATGTGTACAATCTACCCTTGAGTGAGAGGCCATCATATCTGATGATTCTGTAAGTAACTTTGAAAACTTGATCAGTGTGGCACTTTGATGCAGCATTTTCCAAATTTTCATGGTAAAAAAGAAAGCTTAATTGTAAGCACCTTTTGTTCGATCTGCCCTTTCTCTACTCAGGAATCAAACCCTTTGAGTGCAGCCAGTGCTCGGCTACCTTCACCCGCCTCCACAGTCTCAAGTATCACCTGATGATCCATAATGAACAGACCCGTTTCATGTGTGATCACTGCGGCCGCGAGTTCCGGCACTCCAGCCACTTTCGGGAACACCTGAGGCGCCACACGGGGGAAGAACCTTACGGCTGCACCGACTGTCCACTGCGCTTCAAGACCAGGAACACCTA
>NW_019091368.1:1144813-1156217 GCF_001949145.1 Acanthaster planci
CAAGAGACACCTGCAGGTTAAATACAAGAAACTCCAGTCATAAATGTTGTTAGGATCATTTTCACAGGCCTGGAAACTTACTTAGCCAATATTACTGTGAGCAAGAACCAAAAAGGCGCAAAACGCCCTTTGTAAATTGATGTAAAATCTGACCTTATTGTGGGCAATTTAAAAAAAGACAGTAGACATTTAGCTGTCGCCGGCAAATTTAACTGAACTGTATTTAGCTGGTTATAAGTAGAAAATGACCTCTTTGATGCCCCTAAATGAGTAAGGCTATAAAGGTTATTAAATTGCCACTAAATTCCAAGTATGGTCCATGGTGAAGTAGATAGCGTGCATTCCTTGAAATCACATGATACACTCTCAGTGGGGTTTGAGCAGCTGTTATCCTCTTTCCATCCTCCAAAGTTAAGAATAGTCTACGTTGGTTATTTTTAAATTGATGCCAGCATTTAATCACAAAGTGTTACGTATTACTTTTCAAAATTACAGCTCTTGAGCATTTTTTTTTTGAGGGAAAAAGTCCAAACTCGTAAAATGGTCTGATTCCCACCTCATGAATACAAATTTACAATGACTATATTGAACAGAACCTGACCAAGACTTGTCAAGGAAAAAAATTTCCCAAGTCCAAAAATACAGTTACAGCGCATGAGCCCAGCAAAATATTGTTCAATTAAATTTACGACAGCTAAAATATCCACTGCCTCTCAAAAAGTCGGGGTGCACTCTTGGTCAGATGGCAAGGGTAGTGAACCATTAAAGTATTTTTCAATGCACAGATGTACATAACATTCCAAGAAATGAATCAATAGTGAATATATTTATATCAACACCCAACTGATTTTCACACTGATTCATTTTATAGTAACTCTTACAAAGACTTTGTCTCAATGACTTGGCTGTGGCAGTAACATACAAGTCTATGGGAAATGGCTGCAGCCGCATGCCTAATGGCTTCAATAGCCACGTAATTCCGAGCGATGTTGTTTTGTTATTACTTACTCCACATTATATGGACTTTACCTCAAGGTTTTATGACAGCTTTTCATTGCAAGTGAAGTAAGGCATGACTATCACCATCCTTGCAATATTTGTGGGTTGCTGACTGTGGTACTTGTACATAAAAATAAAAACACTGCACAAAGTTGCTTCCAGATAGTTGATCAAATTGATCAAGTATTACATTATATAAAGTATTTCAGGCAAAGAAGGAGCCAACTAAAGTATAATTCGAAAACCAGAATTAGAGGCCATTACTGCGGTGGCACAGCACTCATGGATGCATGGAATGCGCATTACACGCCTCTTCAACCAGTTGGGTGTCATGATTTCCCAAATGCGCACGTGTCAAGCTGAAGAATATTCCTGTGAGTTTGGTTCCACCCTCAGTCATGGCTTCCAATGGGATTAGTCTATAGAGACTTGACTGATCGTGGTTGATGTTGCCTAAGACATTTGGGAAAAATAATATTGGGTTTAGGGTTGTCAACAACTCTCATGATCACAGTTTTATGTCAGTGGCCTAACTGTGGAAGGGGTGTCCCCTCCAAGTAGAGGTCTGTTTCCCCCTCCCCTACCCATATAGAGTTTTGAAATGTGAATAGCCTATGTACAGCCACAGTTCATTGGCTTTTGGTGCCCCCCCCAAAAAATGTGTATACCCTTTGTGTCCCCCAAATTCTGGCACTAGTACCGTTACTGTACCCGTTGTGTATCTATCAAGGAAGGGTGCGGATAAAATCAAAATCCTATTTCCAACCTGTACGAAGGTACAAACTTTTGTACTCTCTTTAAAGTTTCAGTACACTGTGTACCTCTTTTCATCCTTAGGTTGCGTACATGTACCTCTCTTGTGCATGACCTATCAACTGTATCAAATGTGAATAAGTTTTGTAAAGTACAGTGGTATCTTTGTGAAAAGAGATGGCACATTAGAATATAACCATATCTGAAGTATGCTTTTTATTTGTAACTTAAGTTTTCTTCTTTTTTCAAGGCATTACTTACTCCTCACCCTTATGTTTTGAAAGACATCGAGTGTAAGCATGCAAGACTAAGTATTAACCAGTGGGGAAACAATATGTTAACACAGAAATTGTATACCCAGCAAGATATGGGACAGAGGGGTACCCCCCTACATGTCCCATCTTTATATACACCCTAGAGTATTGTTGTCTAACACATCCCCCCATAAAGAATTCCTGAGATTCCGATCAACAATGACCAACACAAAGTTGGGGGGGGGGGCTGCTCTCCGTCCCATATCTTGCTTCATATGATAAATTGACGACAGTAAGATTTCAATCAGCAACCTCAGGAACACAATACCATTGTCGCAGCCCCACTGTAGTGGCATCCTATGATCCTAATTTGTTGGTGTCTTTGTAAGGTGCTAGTTAGAAGCCATGTAACAAGCACGTGTGAAGACAATGTGTTATTTCATATGATTCACCTACATATACAGGTTTTAATAGGTGGGCTGACAAAATGGTATAGTTTGTTTTTTGTTGAGAGTCAGCCCTCTACATTGGAGCAAATGTTTATCTTTGCATTGAATATGTCCAAAATGTTTAAAGAAACAGACGAAAAATCACACAAAGATGCGTAACTTGCTGTTATTTATCATCATATAATCTTATTAATGTCAATATTTTTATTGAATCTACATAGCTTCACATTTTTAACAGTTTTACAACTGGTAAAACAGCAACATTAATTTATGGATTTGTGTTGAAATTCCAGACATGAATGATTTCAAGACTTAAACACGGATTTGCCAAGTGTAGCAGATTTATTTATTAAAATATTTTCGCCAAGTATATCCGTGACCCAAGTCATTCTGTTGTGTCCTTTCTGTAATGATTTACCAACCTGTACTGTCTTACTTTATCTGCTCGGAGAAAGACCAACAGAAGGTGCAATTTTCCTTGTTGTGGGGGCTCCTTTGGTAGGAAACGCACTCTGCTGGTTCAAAAGGGACTATGAAATTCATGTTTACGGTTAGTCTCCACAAACAAAATTAATACTATCCATCAACATGGTTCTTTTGCACTGATGGACGGGGGTGCGCTTCTGTTCAAGGCGGATAATCTGAGCATGGACCTTCGTAATTAAGTACATGTACTGTTAAAACCTGTTTATCAAAGACAACCATGTTTTTCCTTTTTGGTAATTCAATAAAAGTTGGCTAAATCTTAACAAAGATCATGTGCTTTTCTACATTGACAATTCATTTCTCTCCACGCCACTGTCCCTTTTTTTTTTTACTTTCAAAAGCACGCATACTCAATTCAAATAGCACATAAACACACAAACCAGCCAACTGACTAACAAACCAACGCAGCTGATTTAGGTATTTGGTACTTAAACATCTTTAATGAGCCACTTACTCTGCAAATATGTACAAAACTGTGAATGATACCAGCCAAAAAAGGTGAATTAAATAACTATTTTGAACATTCATGTGCATTGTCTCTTTCTGTAACAAAAAAAAAAAGAGTTGCATCTACGCAATGACAGAATACGTAGGGAGACAAAAAATGTACAGTGAAGCAGCTGAGTAAGTATGTTTGTACAGGAGTGAACGTGGTACACTTCGTTGAAATATCGCAAACACACAAAAATGTGTGAATCTGAGCGGTTAAGTTGCTATGGTACAAAGACTGCTTCATATCTTACAATGAAAATACAAAAAAAACCCAAAAAGATGTGTTCATAGTACATGCACATGTATAAATAAATGCGTCAGAAGTAATGGTGCAACTTTGAGCAATTTTAAGTACTTTTTAAACAAAGCCTTTAAAAATCATATGTAAGTCGTCTTTTTGAAATTCTTTTTTAGTATTTTTATCTAGTTTAGTATTTTTATCTAGTTTAGCAAAAAAAGTTACAGATAGGTTTGTACCAAAGAGGAAAACAAATTTCAAAGCCCTTTCTTCCTGTGAATTACATCTTTCAAATTTTCTTTTCACACTTTTGACAGTTGCTTTAAAACCCCAAAACATACATACATATATCTTTGGCATTCACCACCGGATGAAAGTCTTACCAAGCTGGCAACTACTTTCTCCTTCCTTTGCCCTACGTCTTAAAGCATTGCAAAAATATTGAGAATTATGGACAGCTCTTGACACTTCGAAAGGCTGAATACAGAGTTTGTGTGCTTACCGGCTCTAACTACAAACCCATTAGCTGTGCTTAAGATGCTACCAACATTACTTTCAAGTGTCAACTTTGCTTAACGTTTTAACTCCTACTTGGACAATTTGAAGGCTTATGAAGATAAGGCACAATACACGTACATGCCTATCTTCAATAACAGCAACTCCACACTTCAAGTAAGCAGTGCCAATGTTTAGGAGTCCTTCAAGTACAAGGCCTATTACTGTAATCTGGGGCATTGGCAAAAGCCATGGGTGGGGATAAAAATCCCAATTTGAAACCTATTGAGCATTAATAAATTGAGGACTCCACAACGCTGTGTCAGAAGTCATAAGTATCACCAGTAAAGATACACAGCTCTCTTTAGGACAGAGCGATTCACCAACTGACAAACGACCATTTTCTTTTATTGTTCTAACCTTAAAAAAAATGTCCTGGTCCTTGTCCCTCTCCAACCCTCAATGCCCATGCCCAAAGCTCTGGCTCACGAAATCCCTTAGCCGGTGCTACGATCAACTCCATCACCAGCCCATGACAAGTTCATCCCATGTGCCAAGCCAGAGTCACCAGCTCTAGATGAGCTGTGACAAAAAGCACTCCGGTGTCTGTGTTCACCCAGTTGCTTATGACTGGTCCCGTGACAGGACTTGCGACTGGAGTTGTGATGGACTCAAATCCCAAGCTGCTATTGGCCAATAGCCGTGATAGACATGCATGTTAATTTCATCCACAACCACAGGACTTAGGCACTCTTACACTGTCAGATAAAGGAGTTCATTGAATTGTTGCTAATAACTTGTCATGTGTGATATGGTTCCTGAACTGTTACTGCATCTTATTTTTTGAGATAGATGTTCAAAAGAACTGCTTTTCAAATAGACAGAGCAATTTAGTCAGACATGAAATTCTCATTCCAAAGGTTTCACATACTAACAAGACCCATCCAATGTCAAATAATTAAAATGTAACAAATCATAAGATTACTGACAACCTACAAATACAAATGACAGCACATACAGACAGCGAGCCATAACTATTGCACACACTAATCGCTGACAATGACATACAACACTATAGCAAATATTATCCATCTCCAATTAACAGGCCCTTTGGAAACTCAATTTGAATAGCTTAACAATTTTTCAAAAACTGAATACTGACTTAATTCCAAGGTCTGGCTGATACCAGAAGAATATTTCTGGTTATGGAAGAATACTTACAATCTACGGCACAGTATGGCCCCCCCCCCAATAAAAATCCTTGCCATCTGATTTCCTGAGTGCAGCTGGATTAATTAACTGATTCAAACTGGCAGTTGTCCAGTTGTGAATCCGTTAATTTTTGACATGATATTCCAAGCTCATTTAAACTTGTGGCAGCATTTTATCTCTTTCCTTATGTTGGCACAATCAGCATTACTTACAAAAAATAAGTTCTTATTATTTCGTAGAATTGTGAACAATGGAGCTTGATCGCTTGTCATTTTGCCATATAGAAACTTGTGCCACTGGAAGCTGCAGTGCAAACGATCCGGAGGTGTTCATTCTTTGTTTCTATTGCACGTGCTGCATTGGTACAAATAATTCAAGACCATGTGGTCAGCCATCCACAAATCAGATGACAGGGATTTATGCAGGTGTCGTATAAAATTGGATGTTAACTGTACCACCATCTAGTTTCACCTTTGGCTGGTTTCCTCTACTTTTCACTTTTGAAACATAAAATCCTTTTTTGCAAGGCAGACCTCAAATTATACTAGAACCTCCATGCATTTTTGTAAAACATCGACTCTTTAAAAGATTAACTTTACTCTAAGACCAGCCGACATGTGGGACACTTGTGCAAGACTCAAGAAATATACATATTGGATAAAAAATATATGATATACCCGTTGTCCAATGCTGAATATTGGAGGCAAACATGAAGAGGTTCACACGGGGAAAAAAAGTGTCTGAAAAAATCTGGGTTTAGTTTGACAACTCATTGCATTGACGACTACACTGCCATAATGTTGATTAACCGGCGGGTCTCAGTGTCCAGATTTTTACTTTCATCATCATTCAACAGGATTTCAATCAATGCAGTTATTCTTGCCCCCACCCCCAAGCTAAACCCCCAGAGCTGTTCCTCTATTGTTGGGAATAGTTCACGGTTATATTAAAGCACAGACACTACTTACAGTATATCCATATCTTGATATGGGCTTTGCTCCTTTGTTAAAACTCTTGAAGTGATGCGCTCTTACAGACAAGCAAACTTGGCGAAACATCTCATGTGCCACGATATCTACTGCTCACAGAAACCTACTAAGTTTATGTGTGCATGTACTCTGCATGACAGGCAAGCATGCTCTTAGGTAAAAAGGGGCAGAGTTTTGTCAGTGATCGAACACAGTTGGAAGATCTTTCTTCACTGAATTCTTACTGCTTCAAGACAAAACTCTTGGCATTATCGTGCAAACGTATATTAAAAGGACACTTACTGTTCATTTATCATTAACTAGTATTTGCTTTTGAAGTAGAATGTTGAGCAGCATTATGGCATTTGCATTGGCCGTGGTTTGGGGACTTTTTAAGGCACTCCAAATACCGGTAATGTGTTTTTAGTGGCACTTTTAAGAAGTCGTGTAGAGAAATATGTGGGTCTGTTCGATATTAAACCATCACAGATTTCTGTAAGTGTTTCCCTTCAGGGGAACCTCCAGGGCCACAGTGTTTAGATTTTCAGACTTCTGGTTTTACTCAATGATAACATTTTTACTACTTGTACAGTACACTCTTCACAACATTCTGATTCCAGGTTCCACCAGTAGGTCTGTGAAAACGGACAAAGGCAATCAATTTTTGCAGCACAGGAATCTATTTTTGAAAGGTTTCTCGAAGGAGATAAGGCACAGAGCTTTCCACTCATACTTCACTATCAGTCTACAGACATCCAGCACTCAATGCAGAAATCTCCGTGGGAGTGACAGAACTCAGGTCGCGGTAAGCAGGGCACTTCCCTTATCCACATTACTCAATACCAATAGTTACAAGCATGCTAGAAGCAAAGAGCTCGATGACTCAATGCACAGTTGGCGAGCGAGAAGGTGGAGACCGGCTGGGTCCTTCTCCACACGTTTTTTCAGCTACTCACTGCTGAGCAGGACTCACTCCAGAATGAACTCATAACCGGCCTCCATACTTACTCCCGTCTGTGAAACAGATATCTCAAATGACGAGCCACCCTAGAGGTAGTCCATCGAACAACGACCTAACAACACCGAAAACACTTTGGCAAGCCGTGAGTCTGACCAGTTCTCACACTGTATCCAGTGGTCTTGTCTGTGCTGCTTCCTGGTTGATAGCAATGCGTAGCTCAGTGTTCTACCACAGCACGGTCTCAAATGCTGACAGAGTGATCCTCATGTCTTGCTGGCTGTGGTCTTCTTTCTGCAAATGGATGAAGGGAGAAAAACCTTCATTCCTGAAAAAAAACACTTTCTTCGTAATGTAGAAAGCTCTGGACGGCGAAGGGAAAGAGGTTTGGGAAAAAATTCTTTCAGGGAGGAAGGAGGGTATTTGTGACTTCCAGATCAATGTGCTTGACAGAATCCCATCCAAATGTGAATCTGAATTCAGACGAGAAGTCCGCCGCTCATTAACAGCACGGGGATACTGTAAATGTTTCATTAATTAAACACGTTCTCTCAACTCGCAGCAAAATGTGGGATGCCAAAATTTCCTTACTGTGCAAAACCTTCCAGAAGTCCTGCTGGTAAAAAGGTTGCTTCAGACTAGATCTCACAAAATGACTGAGAAAAGGCCAGTTTGGATGCGGGTAAATATCTCAGTGTAACAACTTGAGGCGATGACGAAAGAATAGACTTACATCCTAGTTGTCGAATTTGTTGTGGCTACACTACTGGCTGAAGACTGGCGTACACGTGGACTGGTGACTGATGTACCTGAACTCTTTCTGGATTCACCTAGAAATCAAAACATGCAGAAACAATCAAGTCCTGACCACACTATTGACTAACGTGCACCAAATAGTCACAGGCACCTTCTGTGGTCACCGCACCTGGCCCTTTTCTCCATATTCCAGGCACTCAATTCACACAGTAAATCTTGACTGGCAAACAATACCTACCATGTGTTCCACTTGTACTGGACGTTCTCTTTATAGATGAGGTACTTCCACTGCTGGATGGGCCATCAACGGCGGTGGTTGCATTCTGCTCTGACCCTTTCCGTGACCTGGTGACGTTCAGGAGATGAGACAATTTTAACTGGATGGGACTGATGAGACAGGTGTCGCCAAATCAATCAAGAATTCTAATTACCCTCTGATCAGCTTATATATACATCCACAGATCTGTGCACCAAATTGCACATGGAGTGAACTAAATGGCAACACAAGTGCGGTGCGTAAGACCATGAGGCTATATGTCAGTTATTAAAACAACCCAGGAGGGATGGACGAGAGCTTGGTCTCAATCAGGAGTCTACGGAACTGGTGTCTGTGTTCATCACAAGTACCTACTGTCAGGAGTCAAAAATAGGCACAGTGGAAATGTACATCTTGTGAACTTGAAGAGATAAGAGGTCGTTTCTTCTCATGATACGTATTGAGTGAGGAGTTCATGGTCACCTGAAGAGTGAAAACATCACCAACGGCAACATCGTTCAAACTTTTAGGCCAGTTCGTTGGACGCTCTCCTTGGCTCCCTCCATAAGCAATGAAGAAACAAGTTGGGCTAACACTTCAATGTTATTGCCAGTATTTATTTCATTTATTCTTCCTTTACACGGAGTGGTTCATTCAGTCCTTTTCACAGAACTATCTCCCATGGGTCCCAGTAGGGGTATAATGTGTGTGACACGTACCAGAAGACCCTACAGAGTAATTCCAAGGAAACACCGTAACTACGGTGGCACCGTATTACTGTGCGCATGCTTGGACTTGATGCGCGAGTGCACATCACAACAACCTGTTGGTCAAATAGACATGTAATGCCCACCTACTACCTGTCAATGACCATGGAGCCACCGCAGTAACGGCTTCTAATTCTGGTAGCTGGATTACACGACACAAGTTCGTGTCAGATGGTGTAAAACTGTGCTGCAAGCCAATGAGCAAGTGCGCGAATGCCGAGTGTCGATTCCACAAGATAAGGGGCTATTGTGTAACATGGCATTTTCTCTCAATCACTGACCGAGTCCACAGACTTGGAAAAAACACCAATGGATAAGTTGCCTGGGTCCCAACATGAAGTGAGTAGAACAAGAAGGGATAAATGGGATGGTAGGTGACAAGGAAAACTTTAATGCCTTTCAAAAGATTGCCAATTGTTGGAGATCCTGTCAATGCACTGTTTCTTATCCTGATAGTTATGTACAAAATATTAACACTGCTAGAACCCGTAATGACAATTCTAGCAATTTTGCTGGACCAAAGCGAAGTAACTATTAGCCTTTAAATGGATTGTAACAAAGGCCTCAGACAATGACAACACTTCGGTTTTTAATTCCCTGAATCCTTCCAGATTCATCCAAATCCACCAGGTTTGGCAGGATTGGTGAAGGTGAAACCTGGCCCACAATTATTTTGCAGTGCATTTACTGCCCATTGAACCAGTGTGCCATTGGGTTCCTACAAATTGGAGGATTTTGGAGGAGCCCGGAAGGTTCCCAGTAAACTGCCCAAGGGTTAGCATTAACGCACAAAATACCGACAACCAACAATCACCTGTTGACTGACCACCAGGTCCATACAGTTGCTTACAAAACGGTAACAAAGAATACGTTCATTAACAACGAACACGTTAACTAACATGCTTGTGCAGCATTGCATGGCATGTTACAATGCTGTGCCTCAGGACACGCTTATCTGTTACATCAGTGAAGCTATGTTAAGGTGAGGGTTTAGAAGTCCAACCAAACATTTCAGACTTCACAGGGGTTAACCACTGCTGTAAAAAGTCAGTCTCTGGCCAACCACAAGTCTTGGCACTGTCTGTTCCCTGTAGCTTTGGACCTGACTTGCATGTATAACATGAATTGCATCTGACCAGTTACTGACATGGACTATGTCTGAATTACATGGCAACGGCTTGAAATTACACAGGGGTCTATGGTAGTGGCCACAGCCAGTTTCCATAGAGTCGTGTGTAATATCAAGCCACAGCCAAGTGATTCGGACGTGGCCTTAGATTAGAATTCTGGATTCAATCCCAACTCCTTTCAGTCTTGTACCCTGACTATCTCAGGAAATCTCTTACCTTTTTAATATCCAGCAACTACAAATAGGTGTTGGATCCTTTTCCAATACATGAGCCAGAAAGGGTTAAATTTTGGAAATGTTTGGTTAGACTTATTTATCCCTCATGGCCAGAAAAGCTGAAAAGTGCTATGTGCATAAAAGCGGCCAAAAAGCTGGCACAAAAGTTTAGGCAAGCAGCTGAAGAAGCAGAGCAAAATTGTTGTTCGGGCAAAACGAACAAAGCAACGGAATAAACATTCCGCCAGTTGTTTGCTTCCAAGCAGTGAAACTGGCCATTATGGAATAAGCAGGGCGTTGAGTGGACAAAGCACCATGGTGACAGTGAAAGGAAATGAACACACAACCTGGAAGGGGTCGTCTTGACATGCGAAGACAGGCAGATTAGGCCATCAGAGCCTGCTCTACGTCGACTGTGGGTCAAAAACAAACAGATCACGTACCGAGGTAGGATGTAGGGGGGTAAACTGATTCAGACAACACACGGGTACAGAACTTGTTTTTTCATGACTTTTCTAAAGGGCTGTTCGTCCTCTGAGAGAGAACAGTTGAACCACATGCAGCATTCACAAATGTGATACAGAGACGATTGGATTCAGGGCGGTTCGTACATGGACATGCAGGAAACCATCTCTGACACATTCATGCTTTTTAACTTGCCTTCTCTTTATCTACCATGCTTGAATTAAATTACATGCACAAACTTTCTTAATTTTCCTTTTGTTATTTATTTATTTATTTATTTTGGCAGCTGAAATCTATCAAGAAATGAATACATCTACGGTCTTTTTTGTGGTTACTCAATTACAACAGATCTGTAATCACGCTGCCATCGCGTCACCAAAACTCCATCATATGTCACCCAGTACTGAGTCGAATCACAAACCGCTCAAATGAACTGTAACCACACATGCACCTCTTTCAATCTTTCAGCATTCTTGATCCACCGCTTGTCACCTAACCTGTGACCCGACTT
>NW_019091368.1:1156663-1203998 GCF_001949145.1 Acanthaster planci
ATGCCCTTGGTAATGAGCTCCAAGTGGCACCAAGAGAGGGCGCAATTTTCCTAGCAACAGAGGCTCCTTTGGTGGGAACTGCTCGTCGTTGGTTTACAAATGACTATGAAATGCAAGCACCGCAGTCGCATCTCTACCGACAAAATGAACACTCCCCATCAATACGGTTTTTTCCAACCGATGAGGGGTGCTTATACTCAAGGTAAATAAAGCCTCGAAAATGTGTTTTCCTTTTTGTATTTTGTATTTTTTTTGGGGGGGATGGGTTTTTTGGGGGGCGTAAACATGATGAAGCTTGACTATTTGCCGTGGGATGTAGTTACTTACTTGGAAGTGGGCTTGTTGTTGTTGGGCTCTGGTACTGGTGATTTCTTCCCAGCCTTGACTGACGGTGTGGTCACCTTGGATGCACTGCTGGCAGTGGGGGCTGCAAAGGTGGCATTCTCCAGTGACTTCTTGCCTGGCGCTTTGCCCATTTTTGTCCCTGTTATCAAAAAAAGGCGATTGTGAAGTATTCGAGGAGTGCCACGCATTTGTGTACCATATCAGTTAAACTTACGAAGCGCCTTTTCTCCTGGCTTTAACACAGCGTATGAATTCTCTTCAGTTGGATATCACAAATGCACCTTACCATGTTTTCTTTCCTATGTACTATGAGCTGCTTACTTCACCCAATCAAATAAACTACAGACATTTCTTTCAGAGTGAAAACAGTAAGCTGACACTGTGACATTGGATTCAAAGGTGCATACTGTGAGCGTTATGCAGATAAAGCAAACTCGATCATGCTTTGTAACCAGAGAGAATTCAGCCTGACAGCACTGTAACATACATGTAGTTGACACCTTACACAAACGTACATCAATAAATGAAAAGTAATCAAAAACTGGTTTAGACTGCTCCAGGACCTGTCAAATAATTTTGGCCAATTCAAAATTGTTTCTGTAACTTGGAAGCTGGGCTTGGTGAATTTTGCCTTCTCAGAAAAAATGATCCTTGCTACTGGACAATTTAATTTGTCCTTTTATTTGGCATTATCGAAAAAATTTCAATAGAACTTTCTATTCGTAAAAAGTGAAATTCACCTCTGTTGGTGGACTGCACCGACGTGTTGCTGGAGGATGCAGGAGGCGGCCTTTTACCGGTTGCACTTCCAGTCTTGGCTGGTTTTGTAACTAAGAGGGAAAACGGACATAACAAATCTTGAAAGAGACTGCTTCTAAGATCGGCCTGTCTGGTCACACCAACACGAATGTCACGTCATCGTGCACTGCAAGTCAGATGGTGCAGAGAAGAGCAGGATTTTTCTTTTCTGGATTCTTTCTGGTAACAATGTCGATATAAAAACCTTTCAGGTTTGTTGCCAAAAAGAAGTCTACACTATGTCACAACCTACAAATGGAGGGGCCTCCCTGCTTCGTCATTATAACTGTCATTTGAATTTAAGACATTGCACAGCAGGGAGCAGATGTTGGAGACTTTACGTAACTAACAGTCCCATTACCGTATGGATTGTCTGACACACTGCAAGCCTGACAAGCAAAAGTAGAGTGCATGTAGTTCTTTCCAGCACTACCTTTCACCCCCACTGCACAATGACAATTACACAAAATATCACTGCATTAGGCAAAGCTTAGGGTTTTTCAAAGCCACTGCCATCAGTCAGGTTGGTGCAGTGGTACTTGCCTCGTCTTTCACCTCTGTGGCCCGGGTTCGAATCCCAACCCAGGCTGACTTAGGGATTGGGCTGTCAGTCCCTACCTATCTCTGTGGGGTTATACGCTGAATATTCTCCTGTGGTTTTCCTCCACCTCCACAATTGTTACTGCTTCTCACCGTCTCCTCGTCAAGGTTTCTCTAGGCTTTCGAGCTATGATCAGTGTTGAAGTCTAGACAACCACAAGACCGGCCACAAGCCCAGCCACAAGTAACGGGATTAACGATGACAAGAGTGTTTCTGTTGCAGTTGGTTTGAGTTCAGACTGGGGAGTCTTTTGTCGGTTTGGGGATGGTTTTGTGAAGTCTTGTGACAGTCTTAAGAAGTCTGGACAACACTGGCAACAGTGACTTGAGCACTTTTGAGGAAGCTTTGGTTTCATTACCAGAAATAATTAATACCAACTGGCTTAGTAGCTCACCTTTCTTCGCCGCTGCACTGGCTGTTGTAGCCATCGGCCCCGTCAACTTACTGTCGGCTGTCTTCCTCTTATCGCCTCCCTTGGCCGAGCTGGGAACCTTGGTGCCGCTGCCGGCCTTGCCCTCTGCATCCTCCTGCTCTCGCCTCTCCATCTCCAGCAGCAGCTGCTCATCCTCCTCCTTCTTCTGGTCCAGGAGGTCGTCTTCCGCCTGCCGCTTGGAGGACAGCTGTAGTCAAGAAACCAGAGTCAATGCCGTGATGCCACTGGAAAGGACGGTTAAAAGGGTTCTATGCGCTGACTGCTGAGAGCACTATGTCAAAGACACATGCTCATCAGAACGTGGACAATAATACTGATCCCATAGTAACTAGACAAAACAAAGTCAAATCTCTATTACCAGATGTACATGTATGTCATTTGTATGTACAGACAATGAAACCCACTACTTGCAGGCATGTCGATGGGCACGAAGAAAAAAACCTGAAAACTATTTGTGATGAAATTTATCAGGGGGAGACTACTGCGAGCGTGGAGCACAAAGCCCTTATGGCGTGGGGTCTGGGCCTGCTTAAGGGCCCTAGAAAATTTTGGATTGTAGATGCTCTGTGGTACAATATGAGGCAATTCATGGCCCTTTTGCCTCTAAGTAATTGAAGCAAAATCTTCTCAATAGTAATGATATTTCTCATTATCTTTAAATTATTCTTAATTGCTAACTCTTAATGATTTGTCAATCTCTTTCAGATCGGCAGCTCCACGCTCAACAAACTTCTTTCCCTCTGCCATGATTTCGATTTTTTCCCGACTGCATGAGAACGTGTATACATACACACGTACATGTACTTGTACCAATTTCCAAAAGCCAGTTCGCACATGGCCATGCAGCAGCGCTGTCATGAATTTACATCTCTATGAAACAAGGACCCATTGGGAGTAATGCGCATGCATACATATGATAATTAAGAGAATGACCGGTCATGTGAGAGGAATTAACCACTCGTCACTGGTTCCCTTCTTTAGCTACGTAAAGAGAATTTAGGTTTGTGGGAATCCGCGAAATTCATTCTTTGTTTCCTACGTACCTTGTACATTTCGAAGGGTATTGCTTATACATCCCAAAGCAACACATGAATCAAATTGTTTCAACGTACAAATTTCACTGGAAATTTGGGAAATTTTGCACACCGCGTAGTCAACCAACATTTACCCCCCCCAACAACTTATCCCCCCTCCCCCAAAAGATTTTATTCCAATCTTACACTGAACACGAAGACCACAAATCTGAAGGGAAAACAACCTGATTTCCGTTAAACCGGAAAGATTCCCATGCCTGCACTTTTCACATTCTGGTCTAATAGGTTATAAATAATACGGCAGTAATGTGGTCTAACCAAAATCATGAAATGCCGTAATCAATCATGCATGAAATGAAAACAAAATGAGTAGAATCTGATTCATCTTCTCCTTAAATGTGAAAGTTGATATTCTCCAGGGAACCAATTTTCGGAATAAGTTGCGCAGTTTGCATCATTCTCTGTGCATAAAAAATTGATTTAATTTGCTGCAAAAAAAAATAAAATCTTCTAGAAAATATTTTTGGGTGTTTTCAGCTTTCAATCTGATATCTGAAATCACAATTTTCTGTGAAAATCTGAATATCTGTGTCCTTTGGTCATGCTGAAGAAATACTGGATTAAAAAAAAGATCAGAATCCCAAATCATTATTCCCTCACAAGTAAACACAAGGACACACAGATATAATAAGCACAAATGGCAACTTACAGATCCAACACACATCGGAATCTTATCCAGCTCCAATACAGCCTGTAATGAAAACATTTAAAGTCAAGGCAAACATCACTAATTTTTTTTCAGCAACTAAGTGAAACAGTGTCTTTATCACAAGAAAGGATTGGAATCTAAGGTAAAACCTTGCAAGAGATAAAAAACAGCAATTTTCCACAGGCAAAATAAGCATGCAGTGGGTTAACAGCTCGAAAGTATTTCTGCAAAGATCAGGTTGAAATCACTATAAAACTGTGAACTGATCTCACAGGTGCCAATGAATAATGCTGCACTCTTTACATATCAGTTCCTCTTGTCCTTTTGCTCAATTAAATTTCTGTTTCCATGATCCTGGCATTTGAGACATTTGCATTTTGAAATGGCCCTGCAAAGATATTTAGTTTGTATCAGAAAGCACAAGTCGAAGATATGATTCCACAGAGGACCAAAGGGATCAGCACTTCCCATGTAAACAGCATCTAGAAATCACAACGAGGTCAACCACAGCTGCATCCAAATCTGCTGTCTAAGGCTAGGTCTAGGTCTTCAATCCATTAGAAATATATGGAGATGTGCAGACAATAGATCAAGCCATAGCTCTGGAAGCCCATTTCAGACACAGTCTAAGTGTTGGCAAGGCAACGTGTCTCTTCAAACCAAAAGAATCTCAGACAGTGACTACACAGAGAGATGCGGACGGTACCTACCCTTCTGACAGCCGTAACTACATCTTGATCACTCTCCATGCTGAGCAGTCGCCTGACTATTGTCTCCAGCTGCTGTGACAGCTGCAAGTCCTTAGGCAGCTTGAACTGAGCTTTAAGTGACGGTAACAAGGAGCAAAACTTTAACCTACAGATGAAAAAAATGATAGAGAATGGCAGTGAGGCGGGAGAAGGTCCGCTGAAAAGATTCTGACTAGCTCTTCACTCTTTTCATAAGACGAGTTCTGAAGCTAAAACTGGGGTTGGGATTAATGTAAAGCAGTGACTGTTTTTCAGTGTTGAATACTCATAGGGCCTGTTTGTTTCACATGGATCTGGATCATGATCAGTGCTCCGTCGTTGGTTCACTGACACCAAACTGTGCCTAAACGGATTGAGCAAACCAGTGTCAAGATCCAAATCTGTGTGGAACAAGCAGGCCCTAAAAGGAATAAAGACAAGAGAGATTTGTGGTAAAACCATGGAATCATTTCTTCAAGACTGTGGGGTCAAGAGAAGCACCTAGGTGTAAATAATTTGACATTTCAAGTAGCCTGCTCTGGTCTTCTTTACAGACATGCCAAGTTTGAAAACTGTTTTCCAGTATTCTTTAGACCTCAAATCAGTATTTTTGAACCAAAATCCGTGTTTTTCAAAATTGCCTTATCTGTGTAGTCAATGGTTCCTGACAATTATTTGTTAGACTCACTTGCAGCTCTCTTCCACTTTTCAGAAAATTATTCAAATCCAGAGAATTGTTAAGACAAGCAATGCGATTGGCCGAAACGACGGATGAGATCACTTTGTTACACAGTACTACAAACAGGGCGGTACTACTTGTGGTCACTGGGTGCTGGATGCCAACGAACGTGAGCTGGATGCCACGCGGAAAGGGGATACATCGCGCACCGCGACACAGCATTACACGCACGATCTGGGGTACGAGTCAACATGAGAACAACTTTACCCATTCCCTCACGCACGTGCACGCAAGTGGTGTCAGAGAGGATCAAGTTAGTTTCATACTTGGTTGGTTTCCGATCTAAGCATACATTGCTAATGCACTGCCCAAAGAAACCAGGGCCATTTTCCAAACGCCGCCTAGTGCTCAGTCTCAGGTTAAGCCCAAAACAGAGCCCAATTTAAAATTTGGAAAAGGTCCAAACCACTTTTGGGCGCTGAATTTTGCACAGCCTTTGGGCTGTATCCAAATCCATTGCATAAGAGCTAGGTCTGATCTGGGTCTTTGCTCCATTGGAAATATGTGGAATATACATAGCTGTGGCCCGTTTCAGACATGGTCATGGTTACGAATGCACCGTTTTCAGTGCCAAAACTTCCACAAGTTATAGACTGATACCAACTACCAATTTCAACGCTACAGGGTATGCGAAGAAACAGGAGTCAAGACACATATTTTATACTTGCTTCAGCCTCTACTAGAGCTGCAATTGTTTATTTCTGTAAATACATATTTTCGGGGGGAGGGGCAAAGTACTCCCGTATTTTACATCATTTTCCGCACAAAATACAGAAAATCTGCACTACTTAGCATATCTGTCTTTAGGTGAAATACTGATGTTTTGATGTCTTTTTACCTGACATTTGGTACAGGATCTTGTGCAAGTTGTATGACGTAGTTGTAAAGGTTCTCCTTGAAGAAAGACCTGGAGAACAGCTCTAGAGAGAAGTGGCAGATGTCTATGAAAAGCTTCCTGTACCGGTGGTTCTTAGAATGGCAGCATTCTGTGGACATGCACAAAAAAAAATTGAGATCAACGACGTCAAAAGGTTTTTCTTTTCATTATTGCACTAAGTGGAAATTTAACCAAATCCAAACCGTGTGTAATAGTGATGAAGGGAAGTCCTACGGTGTCCATCCTGGGTTGTATGAAATAAACCTGTTGGCATTTCAATAAGGCAAGCCAAAATGGAGCACATTGGAGGTCCTTTAAGGACAGTAATATGTGTTTATGAGGGATCTTGTATCAGCATAGCTATGCGCTGTCTTGCACGATCAGCATGTTGGAGCATGATATTATTAATATTATGGTTTATTTCAAAATTTCATTTGCAGCCAAAAGCTGAATTACAGAGAGTTTCCATTTTATGAAGGAAAGACTGTGACAATAATTAAATATAAATTAAGAAATATACAGAAAAGAAGAACAAAAAGCACATGAGAACAGTTACAAATTTATCAAGATGCTTCAGTTAGGCGCTTCATTCTGAATGACCTTGCTTTTTAGAAATACTGAACTGGCTGATTAATCTCAACAAGACTGAAGCTACTCATGAACATCCAAATGAACCACAACAAGGGCACTCCTCATCTTCCTTCCAATTTTTTAAGCGCCGTTACTGAATTTGCTCCGTCCAGTGATGGTCCGTGTCCTTCGCTTACGGTCAAAGCCTCACCTGCAATAAGTTTCCCACACATGTCTTGTCTCTGTTCTAGCTTGCGATTGTACCGCATGAAGACACACATTGTGCGGGCAGCAGCGAGCTGGACTGGTAATACCCTCTGTGTTAGAAACGTCACGTCAAAACAGAGAGAGGTAAGTACAGAACAGAAACGATCCCTAAATCCAAGCTGCAGTGTCAACAACTTCAGCGGGCTGGCTACATGTACATGCCATCACTTTAATTTCGTAAGGTGACAAGTCCACCATATTGTTCTCAGACACTCTACACGAGGAACAAAAATTAACTTGGCAATCCATGAGCAGCAAGAAAAGGGGGGGCAGGGAAAAAAATCATAAACCATACCAAAAAATCAGACACAATCATAATTATAAAGAGCACACTAACTCAATGGGCCTTTCAGGCGCAATTTCAAAATTTTCCTTACTTATTCTCTCTGCATACAGTCTAAAGACTTTCTAGACTGTAAGTAAGGTTTCAAGCAGGACCATTATATGTGACCAGCTGTATTGTTAAAATACCAGGTTTTCTCCAGTACCCTAGACGTAGAACTATCCTGTACAGCAACTGTTGCAAACAGAAACATATGCCGGTAACTTGGTCGTCTTAATTTCAAGAAACAACCTGAGTTTGTGAAAAACAATGTACTGATGGCAAAATTTAATGAATTTGTCCAAGAAGTGGAAGCCACACTCTTGCAATGGTTCTACAACAAAGGTTGAAAATGGTAACAAGACAGAATTTGGTTCCAATGCAGACAATTTATGGACGCATAGATCATCTTCACTCCATCCCCACAGGGATTTCTGTGACATCGATGGCTACGGTAAACTGTACGTACATGAGACGTGATGTGCCTGAAGATGACGGGCATGATCTTGCTGTAGATCTGGTCACTGGTCAGGCATCGAGGTAGATGGCTGTACTTGTCAAGGATGTCCCGGTGTAGCCTCCAATTGCGGGAGGCAGCCGCCGCACTCTCCGCTGACAGCAAGGCAGGAATGAGATCAGACAGCCCTGTAATCTGTGATGGGGAGGGTAAAACAAGACTTGGATGAACGGCTGGTGAGGAGTCTATGTTGCTGTGTCGTAGCAATTTTCCAAATGAAGGTGTCATTTCCATCTCCAGTTTCAGACTTCACCTTGATGCATTTAGTCCCTTGAGTTAGGTACCTTAAGCTTAACGCTCCTTCATTTTCTGCTTCAGAAACATCCAATTGTTTAACATGAGAGTAACATCTGGACATTGTTTATTTGGTTTCCACAGCACACTTCAACACTGATTGTATAACTTAAGATGGAACCAAAAGATCAGAACAGAGCCACAATTTTAAAAAAGGCCTATATGGTACTGTACATGTGTACAAACTTTGATTTGGTGTGGTTCGTGACCAAACAATCAATAACTGGGTAATGGGTTTTATACATAACTTTGGCAATTCAGGTTTTCAAAAAATGTCGATATTATCTTGTCATTTTCAGTAAAACAGAATCCTATCCAGCCGCACAGAAGATGACATCAATATTTCTGACACACTTTAAAACCAAACGAGAGGGAAATCTTGAAGAGTTGGGAGTTTATATGTGTCAATGCAATATTTTTTGATTTGAAACGTTTCATAAAAAGAGCTAAATGTACGGCATGTGAAAAATATTAATAGGTTTAATTATGTTAATTTCCATCATTCGAGTTTCATTTCCCAAGTTCTCTTTCTGAAACCTTTCAACAAATCTACACGACATAAAAGGTTAGGCTTTTCATACATGAACTTAAAATGTGAGTTCTGTCCCCCCAAACTGTGAATCTATAAAACAAAAATATCACAACGTTACAAATGATAAATACTTCATTCTCTGTGTTCAATACAGTATTTCATTCAAAATATTCCTTTCTCAACAAATCTTGATTAAAAAAGTGTTAAATGAGTCATTCCTTTAAATTTTTTATGGTAATAGCAATCACAAAATACTCAGTTTATCATCCATTTTGAATACAAAAACAAGCAAACAGTAGAACAACTAAACATGCAGTTAGCTACCACTCTTAAAATGGTACATGCTGGCAGTATGTTGTATCGGGCCGGGATTATCTGCAATTGGCTGGTTCTCACACTGGCTGACATTCGCCAACGAGTACAGAAATGAGCAGGGTGAATTGCCCAAGTGCCAAAAACACAATTGTGCTACCCCTACATGATGACTGGCACGATGTCAAAATCACTTCGGAGTGCTTGCAAGTGATGTGGAAACAGACAAAAACTAGACAAAAAGTTAAATCTAGAAATGTCACACATAGAAACTACAGCATACAGCTGGCTGGTTAGACAGGACCTGATGTTTTGATCGCAGGAGAACCTTTCTTAAAGGCAAAAAAAATCTCAGGAGTTATGTGCTCATTGTAATTTTTGTATGATTCTAAATGCAGATCTACAATAAGGTGCTGAACTGAAGTTGATTATTCAACGCTACAGTGTGGAGCAACATGACTGACGTCTTCATGTTTTAGCCGTTTGCCCCTTGTCTGCAATGGCAGCACCAGGCTAGTATACTCCCCAGGGAGCTGAGATGGTTTCAGGAATGTTCAGATGATGTGAGCCCAATGCGCAGGGATAATGATACTACATCAGCGCCTTTGAATAGCAGATATTGTTAGAGACTGTGTGCCTTCTAAATGGTCTGATATTATTATCATTATGTTCACTTTTAATGAATTGATGTGTTCGGTGCATGAATGAGTGAGGACACTTTGCTTCATGGTAATAACATCCCAAGGGGCCCAGATACCATGTGCATGTCACTTTTTTAGTGGAAATCATTTGCAGTAAGTACAACTAATTTTCATCAGGAAAACTGTACAAACATGCAAGGCGTGTACATGGACAACAGATTCATGGTGTCATAAATGTGAAGTTTTATCCAAAGAACAGTACTTTATTAGTGCATTTGAAATTTGAAAAGGATGAATATTCATTTCCCTCATAACTAGCTCAAGATAAATTTTTTAACAAGATTTTTGTGGCTACAGATGTCAATCCTTACATTTCACCATCCCTTATAAACTAATCGTCGTTAATCTATTTCATTTGGAAACGTCCAATCTTACAGGTTAATGCAATAAATGCAAAATCACAAACACTCTCAATTTTAAACGAATTTTAGGTTAGAGGACACTCAAGACAAGATAAATTCTGGTGCATAGCCGTTGTCATGTTCTAGACCTACATTAACCACTACCTGCCGGGTTGATTTCTTGTGAGCGGAGTGTGATGGCGGGACCTTTTCAAGATTTTCTGTTTTCAAAATTTTTCAAAAATTCATGTGTTCATTTACTGGACGTTTACACCCACACAAACAACTCTCTGGTGGCTACTCTAGTCGGTCAGGAAACCTTCATTGACGCCCGTGTCTTCAGACCAGGCCTGCAGCCCTGTAAAAAAGATCCCAGAATTGTGTGGTGTTGCATAATTTCCTTTGTTCCGGTGAATGCCAGTAGCATCTTTTCATACGCAGCTGGATTAGTGAGCAGCAGCACTGTGTCGCTCATCAATGGGGCCCTGGAGCACTTTTATCCGCGGTGCTAATCTGTGGCCTGTTATGCCCAAAACAATGAAATACTGTTTCAAAACATTGCAAGACTACCTTTGAAAAATGGAAGTCAAAAAATGATGGCAATTCCTAGCAGCAGGTCCTTTGTTCCGAGTACAGTCTTTTGTTACATAGACCAGCTCTTTTGTCGGAAACCGGGCACCCCAGCTCTGCGTATAAACACATGGTGCCCAAAACCGGGCTCCCCGGCAGGTAGTGGTTAAGCCTTGCACAGCATGCTTGCTCAACTGTCACACCTAACTACAGTAATGTCTGTTCATTCTTAAGTCAAGGGCGTGCGTGTTATTAGTAATACTGTCCAGCTGTGAGGATGCGCAGGTGGAAACAACCATGAAAAGTGGAGGGGGGAGGGTGGAATACGAAGGGGATTAAAATAGCCAGCTTACCCTTCGGCAAAGAAATAGATTGTCAAAACCAAACCCAAGAATCTGGGAGTGAAAACGGAGTGGTAAGGAGAACAGTCACAGTTAAATACAGTGAAGTCTGATGACAGATTAGAGGAGGAAATTGAGACGGGGTAAAGGACAACCGAACTAACATGGAAAATGTGAGCCGCAAAGACACATACAGTCAATAACAAGTGAACGTGATCCAGACGTACAAAGTCAGACAAGGAGACGGACAAACAGCCAGTTGCTCAGAAAAGCACTGCTGCCCGGCACAAGAAAACTCAAGGCTCCTTGTTGCCACACTTTCTTCTTTTCTCCAGTTACCTAGAAACGCACAAAGAAGCACTGCTTCACAAAAAGTTTCAACGCCCAGATTTACTGTTGGGAGTTGGGAAGTTTGCACAGACTAAGGCCTATCCCACAGTGTCAAATCCTGAACTTTCAATGAACTCCCCAAAATGATGCCAGTATCAAGGTAATTTACTTCCCACAAAAAAAATTTCCAGGCCTGTTTCTGGTGGAAAGCCCTAAACCCTGACCTCTCATCTACACCACGACCAACTCACGGTGCTACGTTACTCCAGGGACAAACTGCTGCTGGCAGGTTGCTGAGATGGTCATCATTCAATCCCATTCCTTGTTGACTTTTCTTCCCCTTGGGATGGGGATGGGCACCTAAGAATGTCTTTGATCTATCCTAATATCTTACAACCTTACAATAATTTGTGGCTAGGGCTGAGAAAACGGCTCACTTGCCAGCCAATTTTCATTGGTACTCCCTCCAGAATTGGCACTAGTGGTAAAAGACTTGTAGCCGCTTGCCAACTGTACTGCTTGTTGCCAACATTTCAATTTTCCAAACAGGCCAGATATAGCAGCCAACGTTTGATATACACGTATCACCACACTCCACAAACACTAATTTACAAGAATCAATTTCACAGTTTCTGTATATTTCTTAGAGCAATCTCAGATTTTTCAAAATTCCAGTTAAAGTTCAACACACAGTCTGTCTCCACAGACTTCTTGGACTTGGCATGTGTATACAAAACAAATTGTGGATAAAGCTAGCATGTTTAGAAGTGAGCCGGAAGTGTGGAGATGAGCTTGACGTTTTTCACCCATAAGCCATGCCCGCATAATTTGTGTAGATTCCTAGATCATATTTACATGCTCTTCAGCATTAAAAACTTAGGTTTTCTTTCAGTATGTGTTTTGATAAGTGTAAGGTTTTCTTCCGTTCACATTTTGGATGACAGTGTATCACTGTCTATAAGGCAGTTTTCCTGATGAGAATAAGAACTTGTACATTTCCCATCTCACAACCTGCCAATCGAATGAGGGTAGATGTAGATGTGAAACACACATCAAATACAAAGCACAATTTTTCTTCTTTCCAGCAAAGCAAACTGAAAACACGGGAGAAATTATCTCAAACTCTAGTGATTTTCGTCTAAAATTTATCAACTACAAAATCGGTTTTACAGGCAGTTCACCTATGAGTAGGATAATCTCACAGTACACCTGCTGCTTCTCGACCAACATTCCATGAACCAACCCCACTCTGCCTTCTACTTAACCACTCACAACGTACATTACAACACCGGTAACTTCATACTGTCCTTGTCCCTCTCATGGCTACCATGGCAACTTGCAACACTTGCAAGTCGTACTTTTTTACAGACCCACACAAGGGCTCCATTCAAGGCCATCAGCGATTTATTTTGGTCTCCTGTTACAAAGCTCAAGATTTTGTTCTTTGAGAGGTAAGGCCGTCTTTCCAACGTAAGAAGCCCTTGAGTCTGAGATCACAATGTCCAGTGGAATATATCTAGGAGGTGATGTGGCAAAAACCATGACAACAAAGGCCACAGCTATGGCAGAAGCAGAATTCCAGGTTGAGGCTAATCTGTTAAATTTGCTTAAAAAAAATCAGTCATAGACCAAACTCTCTGTATCAGCAATGAAGTACTGCTTATTTCGTGGTAAAGAGGTAATTCATAACAACAGACCCCAGGAACTTGACAAATCAATATTTTCAATGGCTGAACTCACCTTGGATTCAGTGATCACGTTGCCCCCGCCTTTAGCAAATGCATCTAACGCGTCTGGTAGGTGGGACACAACGCCCTGAATAACCTTGATGGCCAAGAGAGAAGAGTGGGGAATTCATGTCAGTGCAATGTGAGTGGCATGGAGACTTACTGCTTCAAACTCAAATTAAATGTGACTACCAGTATTTCTTCTCTTACGTAAAAAAAAAAGAGTGGAAAAATTTCACTGCACCTACATGTACATTATTGTAACTGGCATTTTAACAATTACCTTCCTGTATTTTTGAACATCGGTATAGGGTTTGACTGCACACTTTGAAATGAAACTCAGTGAGTCAACATAACTTTTTAATGGAACCTCTGCAACTGGTTGGTGATTTCAAGTGAACAAACTGCGATATTTTGAACAGGGATGCCAGGGAGATTCTTGTCCAAAGCCTGAAATGAAGGCCACAGAAGCCTAAATTTACCTTGTCAGGGCCTAAAATGAAGGCCAAAGAAGCCTAAATATACATTGTTATGGCCTGAAATTGGCCCAGCATTGCAAGTGAAAAGTCTGAAATCTGGCTACAACATCCCTGTTTGAATTTGCAACAATTCCACTTGTGGGACAATTTAGGGTAAGGGTCTCAGAAGAAAATAACATCCAGATATGCCATGGTGGAGGGTACCGGTAGTTAAAAAAAAAAACAGTTTATCCCCTGCTATTCCTGCCACTTTTAGCCACAAATCTTCCCATTCGGCACGTGCAGTGATTTGCAGTCACTGTGTTAAAAGTTCAACACACACTTTTCCTACCTCTAGAGAGTCATCTTTAAGTAGACTGATCAGCTCTCCCTGTATTGTAAGTACGCTGGAACCAAGCATCTTGGCAACCTGGAGCAATATAAATGTCCCATAAAGGTTTGTGATTCGTCGACGCACAAACAGGCTGCTGGTATCTACCAGTACTATTTGCACAAAACTCAACAGGATCCCATAACTCCATGATCACCAGCCACTAACCCTAACCTACAAAGCGACATTCTCCCTTTAACCTCAGTAAAACAAGCTGGACACAATGCGCAGTACTTTATTACACGGCAGGCTACAGCATCAGTGCAATCCAGTTATGTTCCAAAATTTAATTTAGCTCCGCAGAGAGCAGGTAACATGAGCTGTGAAACCAGAGCTTAGTCAGTAATACATTATTTCATCAGGACAACACTGCCATGTGTGTTCAGCAGAGCATGGCACCGGTTCACGTTACCTCGTGGAAGCCGCTGGCCATTGTGATGCGGACGCACTTGTTGGGATCGTCGCACAGGCTGGCAAAGGTGCCGTGTAGTTCCGTCTTGAAATTACGCGGCCCCGCAAATAGAACCATGCACTGCAACATGGGACAGAAGACTTAGTGAAAGGACTTGAATACTGCCATTTATCATGCTTTGTAAAATTGAAAAGTGGGGTAAATTTACTAATGTGGCTGGTTACATCAACATGAATAGTCTCCTCCAACTTCCCTTTCATTTCTGCTGCCTGAATATGTGAAGACCATGTTGGCTGTGCCCAATGATATGACAATTACACAAGATCATGTAGCAACAGGTGCGGTTAGGGTCAAGTCTCTTGCAAAGTAAGGATGTGTAGATATGACATGACCAGGGCTGGGTATTTGTTGATTGAAAAATATGTAGGAACATGCAAACAACAGACAGAGCCACAGTCTAGAGGCCTGTTTTGGACAGAGCTTCACTGTGGCTGTGGTCTAAAGACTAGTCCTGAATCCACCAACCCTTTGTGTACTTTCAATGCATATCTGCAACCAAAAGTTTCTATCAGTACAAATTGCTGAGGAGAAAAGGTTCAAATTTGTCTATAGAGTATTGATTAGGGACATTAAGGATTTCATTTTGGCTCACTGAGACTTACCGGAAAATTGAAAGCACAGTGTCGTCGACATTCCATATGCCTGTCTTCTTCTCTGTACAGATTTAGGATTGGTGGGCTCTTCAACATAAAGAACAGGAAAAGCTAGCTTGTAACTCAACTCAAGCAATTGTTTTATTAATTGCTACTCTGATTCAATCCAGAACCTTGATATGTTTCATCTGCACATGGGTATTGTAGGGAGGAAAACATCAGATTCTTCAAACTTGCAGAATCTGTTTGTTACAAAACACCGTTTGATAAGCTTTGGCCGGTTATTTTGTTTTGACCACCTCAATGCAGATTGAAGTCCAGTGCAAAAAACGCAACTGACAGAAAGCTGAACCTGTATTCAATCACAGTTCACTAAATGCTAACATGACTGTTTTCTTTCAAGCTACAACAGTACTTGGAGATGTTTGTCCATGTCACTTCAGGAGTGATATTTTTTGGAAGCCTTCTTTCCACTAAATATATCAGGAAGCTCACGTTTGAATTAAGCCTCTTCGGTTTTGCAAGTAAATTATTAATACACACAATCTGAGACTAGATTGCATAAAAAAATCATCATCTTACAGAGCTGAAGCACAACTTTTTGAGGCCATGTTTTCTCAAACTGAAACCACCGAATTGAACCAAACCAAAAACCGGCAAGTACATGTACTTAAAACCTTCTGCCCCCCCTCGATAACATTATCAGAGCTCCCGGCAATGTCTACAACAAAATAAACAGCCAAACTTGGGGCCCACTGACTGCAAACAAAGTTCAACATTTGATGTGACGGGTTTAATGGGGCCAGGCCAAGATTGACAAGACAAAAAGGGGTTATTTGTTATCCCCCATTTCTGTCAATCTTTCCACCATGTCTCGGTGACACGTTGCTCGTATGTACACAAACAGACTCTTTCCGAGGGTTCAAAGTCAACATGTGCACAGCAAACGCACTAAGCATCGGATGTTATGAGACACAGCATACAGCACATCAGTATTTTAGAGTCATTAAAGTTTACATCCATGGATAAAAGTTGAAATATTCCAACGTGGCACTGTTAGTAAAGGGAAAATAAACACAGCAATGAACATGTGGCTTTCTTCCAGAATGAGATCGTGCATGATTGTGACAAATAAATGGATTGGTTTGTGTGAGAAAGAACAACTTGACTTCAAGCATTTCCCAGAAAAAATTTGCCATCAACGACACAGACAACGATAAACTATAAAATTACTTCGAGAAGTCCATTCACTCGTGCATGGCATAATTTCTCAAGGTCATTTGACAAACAAAAGAGTGAACGGGACAGGCACTGTTCCCCAAGGTTTATCACAGGAAAGAAGTAGAAACTCACCGTACACACCTGTTCAGAAACGAGTGTTATAGACTGCACCATTAGCACGGCGAACAATAAAGTTATAAAATACAAAGGTTGTGTACATTTTCCTGGTTTATGCATGCTGTGCATTTGTGTATTCATATAAACATTTCAAACTCAGTGCATTCAAGGAAATTCAGGGTTAAGCCTTACCATGCAAGTAAAGTGAAATAGTATTGATACTTATAACGGTATCACACACTTCAAAACAAACAGGGGACAGATCCCACGCTAAAACTGAGAAGGTTTATTCAACTGGGTGAAAGGCACAATTATCACAATTCATGTTCACAGGTAAGAACAGATTTGTGTGACGAGACCAAAAATGGGCTTCCTTGTAAAGTCTATTCCACTGCACTTTGTACTGAACAGCAACCAAGAAGTAAAGCTGTGCTCCCAACATTTTGTTTGTTGGAACCCACTTAAGAGGCACTCTGTATTCACCTTCTGCTTGGGTGCTCTAGACACATCCTTTTATTGTTGCAGCATGTGACATAAAAGAGGCTCATATGAATGAATGGTGTAATTGGATACAATATTGATGAAATCACAACACACTAATTCAAATCACAAGTGGCTAACCAAACAGTTTTCTCGGAACAGAAATGCATATTTTCCTGTTGCTTTGAAAACTTCATACAATAGAGGGTTTGCATGGCTGCCATCTTACAGGCCAGTGCTATTGTTCCACTCGGTATCCACAAAGGAGGTTTTCCTGTAGAACAAAAGGACTGCCCTGCAAAATGGCTACCACATAAAGCCTGTCTTCACTTCCATTACCCGAAGCTCCAAAACGGAGAGTTAATGTACATAATTTCAGCTGTACACTTTTTGCACTGAAGATCATTTTGTTTCTACACGTACTGTCAAATTGGTTAGTAGGTTCCAAATATAAAAACTTTTTTCTTAAATGTTTCCCCAGCCAAGCACTATCAACATACAAAAAGGGAGAAAAACGTGCAAAAGCAATTTTCAGGATTGCAAACAATTGTTTGATGATAAAAGAAACCTTGATTTTAGGGACTGTGAAACAAATGCGATTATCTTCTCATTGAAATGTGTTCATTTTCACGTTTCTTCTCACAGCCAAATGGAAATATTCAACCAGTTGATGAAGCATTAGTTTTCACTGACTTTTGTTGTTGTATTGCTGCGAATCCAGTACACGGCAGAATGCATCCAGTTTGACATCATTTACCAAATGATGTGACCAAGGAGAATGAATGTACATGCTTCAAATGCTCAGCGGTGGAACACTGAGCAGTTGTCACACCAGGGGTTAATCATGTTTGACAGAAAAGCACTGACTGTAGATACCTATGTCACTGACCTGCCTATCGTTGACCCTTGTTTTGTCTGGCACCAGACCAATGACACACAACTTGCAGTAGAAGTTCAGGAACCAGATTTTCTGATCTTCTGTAAGATTGACTATCAAAAAAAGAGAGAGATATATTTCAATTCATTATCTGGTCAACATCAAACTATGACTGGGTACAGGGCCATAGTAAACTACTGACTGAACGCACATGAAAGAAAATGAACCTCAACCTCCATTCGAAATAAAATTGAAACCATTTGTAACTGATAATTGTTGACTTAATGAAACAGAAAATTAATCATTCCATTTGGTAAAAAACGTCCTGCTCTGCAGTCTCCATGAAACAAAGTTGACATCTCAGAAGATAATAAACATGTATAATTGAAATAAATTCCTGTACTGACTGGATGGAAGCATAACAAAAGTTAACATGGAGGCTTTTAGTAAGACCGTGCAAGCACCAACTGCAAGAATCCAGATTCAGGAGCCATCTACTGTGGAGGCACCACCCTCACACATAGGTGGTAAGCACGCTGTACACCTTTACGGCCAACGGACTATTGTGACCTGGCAAGGTTTGCATGTGAATTTGGAGCAGTCGCAGAAATTGCATTACCTCTGATTAGTTGCCGTACCAGAAACCAAAAAGAAGAAATTCCTGACGGCAATTTCTTTATTTCTGAACGGGGTTCTTTCCTTTACAGGTGTGGCCCAGTGATCAGAGTCTGCACCTGAAGCAGCTCTCAATCAGAGGACAGGGTGTTTGAATCCAGCTGCGGTGTTGACCTTGCACCAGGAGCACCAATGACTACCTCTGAATGCAGAGATTGTTTGATCAGCCATTCAGGCCTGAAATAGCAGCACTTAGCTTTATAATCCCAAGGGAGCTGGAATAGATGTAGGAATGTTTTATGGGCCCCCTGAGTGCTAGGATAATGATGATAATATAGTGCCTTGGGCTCTAGGATCGTTGGCTAAGTGCATTTTCTAAATATACACATTCTGGTCACAATTAATTCAATAAGAAATGCAGATGTACAGCAGTACATTGTAATCCAGCCATCTTCACATCTACACTACAAAAAACCATCTGCTTCCTTCACTAGAGAGTTAGGCATGTGTGTGATGTAGGTGTTGCTGCTGACACCTATTAAGATAGCTAGGTCCCCTATGGTGAGTCCAGGGTCCACAGCAATTAATCAAAAACAATAGATGCAGTGGGTATCAGGTGCCTCTTGACAAGATGCAGTAATTAATTTACTCTGCTTTATGGTACTGGCCAGTCACAACCAGGGCTGTAAAGTGTCCATTAAAAGTCCAGTCACAAGACCTTTCACGAGTCCAATATCAATGGTACAGGAATGCCTTTGTCATCGTTCCTCTTGAACAGATCCTGACTTGGCTAAAGACTGGATAGCCTGTGACAGAATTAGTGGGACCTGTGATGGAACGGACTAGCCCTGGACACAATGCATGTATACGGTAGAAGGTTGGGGGTGATTTCACACAGCTGCTGAACACAGAAATTTGTTATATGCAAAAAACCTGCGTAGCCAAAGCAGGTTACCAGCCAAGGGGTCATGCACTTGTGTTTTTCTTGCGGCTGGCTCCAAGCTTATTATTGCCAAGTGCATAAATTTTCAGTTAACAAATTGAAATTGGGCCCTGGATTTAACAACAGAGGCAACTGTTACAGCACTGCTTTGAATTCACGAACGTTCAAAGCATGAATTATCCAATAGCCGACTATATGTATATCCTACTCATCTGACTGGTGGGCTGTCCATCACACAATGAATGATTCCCCCCCTCCCACGTTATGCTGCACTGCAAAAATGGAATGTTCTAATCCATGGAGCAGAATAAATGGAACACTCTATGATCACACAACATTTCTGAACTCAAGTACAACACAGGCATTTATCAAGGATAAGATTTCTTCGTGATATGTCAGGCTTGGTATAAAAACTCCATGAAATGGAATATTCCATCTGCCACCTCATGAAATCATTCTTACTCATGTACTGATAAACATGAATTCATTGTTTTGAAGCTTATTCAGTCCATCAACAATGCTGTCATCAAAATACGACAGAGGGGGATATCTACTGTCCAAACAATAACCTGATAATCCATGACAGAGTCGACCAAACTGTCTGGCTACGGAAGGCAAGGTAGAGTCTTCACATCGCATGGCAGTCTCACAAAACTTGCACACCAGTGGAATAATTGTTTGTGTACACGTCTCTGGGGGAAGAAAAAGGAACAAAAGAAAAACTGAACCAAAATGAACTGGAAAATTGTTGGTAGATCCAAACCAAAATCACGAAATTGTTCATTTCGGCACTGCATGTGCATGCATGCATCTGTGAAACATTATTCTGTAAACTCAAGCGGGAGAAAAGGATACAAATTTGTAAGGTTTACTTTTGCGATACGGACATCACAGATGAAAATCTCATGCAGGAACTTAAGCACTTTTGTATTTTATATCGGTTTAATGAGACCATTTAAAATCTTCCCACAGATATTCAATGCACAATCTCAGCTTTCTTCGATAAAAACCATTGGTATTGATGGGACAGTCTTGGAAGCAACTCTCTTTTTTTTCTACAGACTTCTTTAAATGCTTACACAATGTGCAGAACAACATTTGAAAACAACTTTAAAGTGTTGGCACAGCATTCATAATCGTTTCCCTGATAACAAAACTCATTTTGTAGAAGGAATTTGAAAATAATCTGCCTCAACATTTTACATTTGACCCAGCCAGCTAACTTAACTCAAGACCGATCTTTTAATTCATTTCCGCTCAAACTCTCTCAGTTGTTGAAGTCTGGTTTCGTTTTGAGTGGACTGCACAAGAAAGAAAAAATAAAAACCTGGCGGAGAATGAACTATTGTGAGGGCGAACGTGTTTACCAAGAGATTAGGATATTACTCACGTCTGGTTGTCATAGCAACCAGATTTCATTAAAGTAATGATCACATACTATTATGTCAGATAAATGCTAGATCAGTTTTACTACCTTCAATGGGCCATTTCAAATGGCCTTCGCTCTGATTAATGCACAAAATCACATTAATAATACGCTTGTAGGTAGCCAAAAAATGGCAAAAACAAAATAAGACTATCAATATTATTCACTTCAAGGTACAAACCAAGGCAACCAAAAATGTACATACATATACACAGTCTGAGCAGCACGTTAGTGTAATGCTCCAACATTCTATGCAAACAATCAGTTTGGCTTAATGTTCACCGCATGCATATTCCCTGAAGTACACTACACCAGAGTCTAATGCACCACCTAATGTACATGTACATGCACCGGCCAGTATAAATGATATGCACAGACAACTTGAACAAACATTAACAGCCAGGTGCATGTAGTCGATTCCACACGACCTGCGTTCACAAACTCTTCTGTTCACAGAAAAAAAAATTCATTTTGCAAATAGCACCACATACGTGTAAAAACAACAATTTCAGCAGCAAAACCAAACACAAACAACAGAGAAACTTGAATTTTTGTCTACAACTGCACTGGATTTTTCCTTTATCTGTTCGTGGCACTCTGTCTACTTTTCAAAATGTTAAAGTTCTGGAAAGATCTAAAGATAGATGCTTTAAGAAAGATTGTGAAACCAATGTACAACTATACACTAAAATTTGGAAAACTGCATGTATGGGTAACATTCCTCAGCACCACACAGTAGAAAACACTAAGATGTGAGGAGAAGTGTACCAATTTGAAACATCGTAAAACAAGTTCTGATTTTTAACTTCATTTGACCAAAATGAGCCTTTTGAGCAACCGCCATGAACACTTTTAATGAATTACATTGATTGGTGCAGCATGCAGGAACACAATATTCTAAATAGTATTTCTATTCAAGAGAAGAAATGATGAAGATGTGAAGACTTCGGACTGATATATGCAAGAAACTTACCTGGTATAAGTTGTCAAAAATCTACACCTCACGTCAAATCATAAATTGCATTTAATCACAGCTTCACAAGTTTACTTTGGGGCTTTCACATTTTAAACACTGGACATATTGGACAACTGATCTGGCACTTGCAGAAAAAAATAATGCTGCATATTGATTTTTTTTTACAACACCTTTCATTTTTCCAGTAGAAAAAGTCTTCCGCATACACTGTACTTTTCATACATGTTCATGTACATACATGTACATGTAAATGTGAGACTGGCTCCAAGAAGACAAGTCTTGAGGTGTTAACACACATACATGTACTTGTATAATACTTTTCCATAGGCAGTAGAAATGGCACTATCAGCTCTTTTGACTCATTTTGACATCCTGACAGATGCATATTCATGAAAACAAAGTCTCTAATTTATTTCCATTGTGAAAGCTGTGTCATTTTTATCTTTTTTGGGAGGAGTCCCGTAAAGATCAGTGACAACTGACACCAGCAGGTGACCCTTACACTGTGGGCAACCAGGATTACATGCACGCGAATGGACATTATTTACAAGACGCCCGAGAGGAAATTCCCATTTCAAGCAAATAACATGAGATTGTTTACATGCACATCTACAGACAAATTCTACCTCTAGTGGGGCTCAGACCTGGCCAGGATGCATGAATGAAGATGAGAAAAGAAGTATCAATCGTTTTGCCATGCCCTTGAAATGAAAACTTTACCGACATTTCAACAACAGTACTGTTCACCGTACAGGTAGGCCCACAGCATACATGAATGTACACATGTAATTAAAGATTCAACACCATATGACACATTGCATTTGTCAGCATGCATGGCTCGTTGGGATGGAAAATGCCGCCGAGTTGAATTCTCAATTATTCGTTGGCTGCACTCATTCGTGCTGCTCAAGATACTCGCGGGGGAGAGGGTAGGCAAATGTTGCCTTTGTCTTACTCTTGGATCTAATCTCGTGAATCTCTCGGCCAAAAGATCAACAGTGACCTTTCTGCCATTTTGAAGAGACCAAGTGATGCAAGAGTATACTTCTAGTCTGACCAATAGTATATGCTCTTGCTTACTTTCACTGTTCAAATGGCAATCAGTGCTGAAGAGTAAATTTGTGTTCATATGAGCAAGAAGCTCAATGGCAGCCCAAAAATAACGTCAGTCAAAGAAAAACGACTTAGTAATTACTCTGTGTAAACAGATATAAACCAAAATTATACCCAAAACCATTATTATTGTGAATGGAAATGAGTAATGGAACCACACATCATTCTGTATCAAATTATGTAATGTCTTTTTAATACGGAACACGTCACATGACTTTTCTACAAATTGAAATATGAGCAGACTTTCTTTTTGAATTTATTTACTGCATACACGGAGGAAAGTTGTAAAAAAATATTATATGGTCACCATCAGATACACGCAGATTAGGTTTCTAGGGCAACAGAGATGCCCGGTTGCTCCGCAACGGCCCACGCAAACGAGAACAAAGAGACCACCGCTGACTGATGCATTTTTCAGATGTCACAGCATATAAGTCACAGCTCATTAACTCTACGCTCTATGGCTGATGAGCATGTATATACACAAAGACCACGGATCAATGGCTTTGGAAATCTCCCATAATTTTATACATGTAGTTAAAAAGCAGGTAATAGGAAAACAAACAACATAACCTAATTTCCAATACAGCACTGTGACTAGGCTTAACTCCATAATCACCTTCAGTACACTTGATGTGAACTACCGACCACAATCCAAATCCTGGATTATGTGACTGGCACGATGGATTACTGATGAATTGGCGTTGGTGTTGGTGGTAGCATGTACATGTACATGTGCATATATGCATAGGGAATTCTTCAATCCTTTTCAGCAAGTTGAGAGGGAGTTTCCGTCCTACGTGTACAAGTACCAGTTCAAGCCAAGGGGGCCGACCAGTGTGGCATGATGTCATTGGTCAGGTTCTCAGGCTTAACAATCAGAGGCAACCAACATGGGTGGCGGTTTTTATTTTACCTAACCTCTGATGTACCGTAGCTGACATTAACTCTATGCTAAATCCTCCCTCAGCCCAGTGTTTGATAAAGCTGAAGAAACCATATACGCTCCTCCAAACTCATGTTTTCATTCCACATTTTTCATTGCATTCCATTTGTAAACATTGGCATTTCCACATCTGTTTGTAAGTTCACAATGAATACAGAAGTTGAAATTCCTGCATGAAGCTAGCACCAAAATAAGAAAAACTTTTGTAAACTTTGAAATTCAGAGAATTTAAGGTGTTTAAACAAGATCACCATACAAACTAAAAAGATAGCAACTAGTTTAAACAATGAAACTGGTATTTTAAATTTTCACAAAGAACACTAAAATACTAAAGTAGGGTCTCAGTGTTTTGTTTCACTGGACAATTACAACCAGGTGACTTGTACACAACAGCGCTTTGAATAAAACTTGGATTATTTGCAAATAATGCTGAGAAGATGGACTTACCATCGTCTAGCAAACTCAGTAAGCTAACTATAGTCTCCAGTGCTGCAAGCCGTACACAACTTTCCTCGTCGTTACTCAGTTCAACCAGCTCAGGAAGTATTGCACTTTTGGTAGGTTCCAGACTACAATTCAAAAGATTGAGATTTATGCAAGTACAAGGCAAAATTGTTGAAGATTTCAAAATTTTCAAAAAATCTGTGTGTTACACATGCTTTTGTAAATTTGTAAACATCTGTTTGCTCATTACTAGACAAAAATTCAGTTCACAAAGTGGCGGCGTAAGAGCAGAGGAGCCTGTATCTCCAACGTACATGCATCTACATATTGAGGGATCAAAATGGGAGAAGGGTGGAGAGAAAAGCACTCAATGTTAAAGAAGGGTGTAGGGGGACCAATAATGCAGTTGCCGTCTGCGTTATCCAGTTGGGGATCAATATCTTTTTAAAGCACGACAGCTACCACTCACCCCAAGCCTCTGGCTACGGAATCTAGCTGCCGGCACATACAGGCCCGCACCTCATAGTCCACGTTCTGACACAAGGAGGTAACCAGAGGCAGTATGTCTCTCTTGATCCTGTGGGAAATGTATATCAAAGAAACAAATAATAATAATGGCCTATTTTAAGAAGACAGAGGTGAATTCCCACAAAGGAAATTCTCAGAAATCAAAAATGAATACTGCGTGAATTTTAAGGTCTACATGTATGTGGAATGTTGCATGCTTAATACATGTTTCACAATTTCATTTATCAAAGACAGTGTCCGTAATAAGATTCAAATTATAATATGTCAAGGTCTCTTTAAAAGCTTTTTCCCCTGCAAAGATGGCAGAGTTAAGAGAAAGCAAAGTGTTCAGCCTTAATTACAAGCGTAAAACTAGAGGAATGTGACCTAATTTGATTGATTGCGTAACAAAGAAAACATAACAACCAAGTACATGTACATTGTATGAACATAAACCAGCACATCATGTACAAAAATACACACTGTCAAGATAGTCAGCTTTAACATCATGCCTCTTCCGGTGAGCTCAAGTACGCGAGATGGATGATTTGTTTCACGTGAACTTGAAAAATGACTGGCTCACGGTGTGGATTCTACATGTACATGTAGAAGCGAGTACAAATTAATGACCGTAAGTAAACCATGACTGCGACATAATAAACACAAGATCTAGGCCTACCAGATCTGAAACCATTCATCATCATCACTCAGACTAAACAAAAAATGAGTTGTGTTTCCTGTTACACTGAAAAATAAATTAGGGTAGTTTTATATTTTTATAGCCCCAAAACTAGGGTCGGATGATGGTCTGTATTTTTGCTGGCATATATTTGTAACAGGTACACAGTCAGTGTCAGATTCATACTGTGCATGTGCACATCAGTATTATATATCAGCACTGTAATTGAGTAGTGAAGCAGAGCTGGTTGTTGAAATACAAACACACAAGAGCCGTCCATCTCATGTAAACAAAAAATTCAAACAATACAATGTACAGGACGATGTACACAAAATGAGGCTTGGGGCAAGGCACCAGAAGTTTTTCTATTTTATTGATTTGTCGAATAAAAAGATATACATGTAGGTTCTGTGTGAGTTTCTAGGTTGGGTCGGGTAACCGGAAACACAGCTATTTTCTTGTTTGGCCTCATGCAATATTAATAGACTGTGCAGTTTACACTGGGATACACATTCTGTAAACTGCGATGAGCTGGGTATACATGCACAGTACAACAGTCATCACTGCCTGGCTGAAAGTGATAAATGTCAACAAACTCTCTATGTACAGAGTGCTGGAAGAAATACAGGATTACACTGTACATGTATGTTTCCAGAATATACTGTCTGCATTTAGATTGTGATACACGTTGCAGGCCCCTGGTACAGGGATCATTTGAACTGTGTTCTGCGAAGACCCTAATCGTATTCCGTGCTCAACTAAATTTTTTTCACTTGACAAAATTAATTTTGGCCCAGAGGTTCCTGCAAAATCCAACAGAGTAAGCGTACTGAGGAAATTAATTCGGTGGAGAGATATTCCACAGGTTCACTGCAAGGACTTGGGTAAGACACCTGGTATCATTGCTTCCATGGGGTTATGGCTCAGTTGGTCCACCCCTTCTCTCCCCCCTTCCCCCACAGGTTGCATCACTGAAGACATGAGGATTGTTACTTTATGAAATGCAAATCTCCATCTCTGGGGCGGCCCTTCCATGCATTATACATATACCGGTATATGCCAAAGATAAAATGTTAAAAGTGAGCCCCTCCCCCAAGGGCTTGAAAAACATGAGCAAACTCTGGCATAAGACCTGGTGTAGTCCTGGGAAGGGGTGGGGAACAGTTGGTGGGTGCATAAGCAGGGTGTCTCAGGTTCAAGTCCTTGTGAATTATGCCTGCGAGCTCCAGGTAAGCATTGCGCACGTGATACACACAACATTACATGATGATGGGGTAACCCTAAGAGTTCACTGCACTCTGGAAGAGGGATTCCAACCAGACACTTTATAACTTTGTATGTACAGTGTCCCATCAATGGGACCACAAATACAAACACCAGAAAACCACACCGTGACATATTACAGGGTTGTAAGAAACCTAGCTTTAGGGCAAATGCTTTTCACAACTACCCATGCTTGTCCTAAACAAACTATTTCCTGACTGGGGGGGTGTTATCGATAACGGAAAATTATTCATCTGTAAACGTTAAGTATTCTTGCTACAGGTAATAATCATGGCTACACGAGTGCTTTGTTACAAGTACATGTAGATGCATTTTTGCAACAGAGATTTTTCGAGCAGAAGAATCTTACAAACACTCAACAGAAATGACATATACCAGGTGTAAGGATGGCTTTAATACACACAAAATGTTCATGAATATCACCTTCAAAAGGAATGCATATGTATGAAATACGTCTCTCCAAATAAAAAGAAGACTTCAAAAATGGTATCTCCACCAGTGCTTATCGATCTGCTCTTGACCTTGTGAAACCAAACAATACTTGTACACTGGTTGTTCAGAGGACACATTAACACTTGTGTTGGGAAACTATACCGTACTTTATCAAACACGAAGGTATGCTTTGGGTAAACAACCAACTGTTGCTAAACCAGGATTTGACTTCACAGTTTGCGGGGGGGGGGAATACTATCTTGGAAAATTGCTCCATTTTGATTTGTACATGTACGCTCCAAAAAAAAGGAACAAGGCATTGAGGAAGGACAAATTTCAAGTCACAAAGCACTTGCTGCAAATTTCAACACGCCTGAAATGTGCTTGACATTTGTAAATTCACTGAGTAACCATGTGACATCACAGATGCTTATTCACATATGCCTTGGGGGCTCATTGGGAACCAACCTCTACGCACCCACAGGGTTGAGTCATTTTCTTATAGGTCTACTTTTCTCTGCTTCTCTCCAAAGGTTACCCATGGTTCTCCAGAGGTGGCAGCGGAGGGATTTTACAAATAGAAAATTAAAAGCTGTGGCTCTCCATGGCTTTCATTGGCTGGTAAGATATGATTGTGATCATCTTTTACCTGACTTTTTTTGTACATCTGTGCAAAAACAAGCCAAACCTGAATGACAAAACCTCTAAAAATCCTCCACTTTAGGGGGAAATCCTGAGACTTCAGCCATGTACTCACATGAAGGAATCACAGCGAGTGGCTATTTTCCCCAGGATGTGACAACTGGCCAATCGGGACTGCACCGACTGGGAAAGCTGACCCTTGGCCATGGCGACCGTCAACACCTGTCAACACAAACGCAGAATAACAAGGTTATCGGTTGTCATGTCAGATGCCCGATTGATTCACAAACTGGTGGCAGAGTTTGGACATTGCTCATCGACAATAATGACCCCGTTTTTATGAGGAAGAGGAAAACAAGGTGTGGTAAGGTGATTTTGTAATCGGTTAATTGGTTGATGCCCTGGATAGTGCAAAATGCCAGTTAATGATTGTCCAAACCTTAACAAGGTGTTATATCGTCATTGTCCAGTATGTATTATCTCTGACTTTCAATTTCCATGGGGGACAGAAAAAACACACTTCAGAAACTTCAAAATACCCTGCCCCGGGACAAGACTGGGCTAATTTAATCGCCCTTGCCAACATCTGTTTCAAGTAAAAATAATCCGAAACCAGTAAAACAGGATCCCAGATGGCTAAATTAATTAAAAGTCAGCTGCCCTAAATAATATGTCGTCGTGACTGACAACTTAATGAGAACTCGTACATGAGACGGACATGCACGTGTGTACCGCCCGGCTATTGACATGCACGGAGTCTGTCAACAGGGCCATATATATTCCAACAACGGCCCACATTTACTCCTCCACAATATGACAGAGCGTATCACATGACTAAATGTTGGTTACATGATTCATTTCAAGTGAATGCGCTGTATCGTTTTATTACCAGCTGGGAGCCCAGAGTCGGCCAGTCCCAACAACACATTAAAGGTGTCAGCTGATGGTGATGATGGTTAACTGAGTGCTTGTTAAACTTACGCTGCATGAACCATGATAATCCCTGAGAGAATGACATGAACATGGAAACACGCTGTATACATGCACATATGTACAATACATGCATGTGCACAGTACACGTGGCATCCAATTTCAATTTTGGTACAAAGGTTTATGACAGCTTCAGAGTGAGTGTACATGTTCTTTTTCTTCAGTGCTCAAGGTTGTTATTAGAAGCCACAAACAAAAAGCACAACTGGCTTTTTGAATTTCAAACACATGTACCTAAAGATGATTTTCTTCATAAAGTCTCCTATATCAGTCAAATCCAATGGCCAATTTAAAAGTCACAAGACGGGCTTCCAAACATCCCTGACCTTTCCCCTGTAACAAATCCCTGCCTTTTCCAAGACAAACTTTTGTTTTCCAGGAATTTTTGACAACGTGTACGTGGAGGGACGGCACCCATTGTGCAGTCCTGCAGGGAAAATTCCCCAACTTTTTCAGGACAGGATTTCTCTTATGTTTTTCTCTGACCATGGCCACCTTACCTGGAATTCTTAGACAACAGCAGGATGTACATGTAATCTAGGACACTGTGTGTCTTAAAACATCTTGCTGTGAATTTTAAACAGGGGAGTCACACTTGCGTCATAGTAAGCCTATGGGGGGTGTTTTCTAGCAGAGAGATGACTTTTGGGATAGAAGGCCTAAATGGGCCATAGCTTGAAACAGCATGATGCATGAGCATTCACGTACAACATATATTGCACACCAGATGCAGTTGTTCCCGTCGTTACACTAATTTCATAGAATAGTCTCATAGTGTGCACGCATCATCAGCTCTTTAAAAAAAAAAACGGGACAGTCACGACGCAAACAGTGTCAAGGGCAAAGTTCCCATAAGTGGGCCTAGCCACCAATGTCAACACTTTGCCAATCCCTTTAGAGCAAAAATTTGACAATATACCCCACACAGCCATTACTGCACGACCTTTTGGCGGTGGAGCAGTTAATATCTATTCTGAACCCCTGATTTTTTTATAGATCTCACATCAGAACTCAGGCGGTGTCAAATTTCTATGTGCCCAATAATGATCTGAAACATGTTCACGGGTATGTTGGGACCTCATGCTGTGCCCGTCTGGAGAACAGCTAGAATAAAGTCAAGGTATGTTGTTTTGTGCAAGGAAGTTGTAAAGGGGAAAAAATACTGCTGTACGCTGCTATGCATTTACTCTGCGGTGAAAAAAATCCTAATCAGTAGGAGCATATATGGTCCACCAGGGAGTTATATGTAACCCAGGCCACTCCAAAATATGGATGCCTGAAAAGCCTCAAGGCTGCAGGCTATTACAAATGGCTTTATTTTGACTACAGTAGAAAAGCTGTTTATGCAAGGCATGGCACTGTACAATGCACATGCATTTAAGGATCAGTTTGAAGTGCTGTCCAACGTGAGCTTGTTAGCAGTGCAAAAATTTCAAAAGTCACATTGACAATGCACTTCAGCCTAGTCTTGGGTGGCAGGTTACATGTGTTTCATGTCTGTGTTTTGACTTGTTCCACCTGTGTCAACATGGTAAATGACTGGCGCAGTCAAATCAAGTACCAGTAGTTAAGGCAAGGAACAGTTGGCAAGCTTTTGGCAAATTAAGGAACTTCTTGAACAGTAATGAAAACTACACGTAAAGAAAGTGACCGTGGAAACTACATGAATGTATCAAGTCTCCATTCTGGGCTGTGCTTACCATTCCAATATATGTATTTTGAATCTCATAAGAATAAACAACCCTAGATATGCCAATAACCACCTGCTGGTTTCATAGTATGTTGTGACAGATTCAGAACAGCATGATCCAGTCACTGTTCATTTGCACTGGGCCTGATGTTCTCTTTGTTCTCTTTCTCTCCCATGATCCCTGTCCCAATTCCCCCCTCCCCCCCAAAAAAGTGACAGGGGTTTGTGTAAAGAAGAAATTGGACTTTGCATGATTCTTGAAGATTCCTAAAGGTCGTAAGCGCTTACGACCTTTTGCTGGGAAGCGTTATCACAGCAAAAAAAAATTTTCTCGGCAAAAGGACATATGTATTTAACTGTTTTATTTTAATGAAATATAAAGATTTCTTTGCAAATAGTTCCAAAACAATTTCCCAAGTCGTTTGATAAGTAGTTCAAAGGTTGCTTTTTGTACAACCTGTGTTGATTTTGTAGTAAATTTTATCCTTTTTTTACTAAATAAAGATAGTGTATATTACTTGCGCCGTTTTACCAGGAACTTTTATTCTACTGTGATCATGCTTCCAGGCATGACCTTTTGCCGGGCACAGGATGATTTAAGGTTCATGTGGCAAACCACGGGTGCATTCTTTAGCTACATTGGGAAGTCGAGCCTTGTGTATGGATAAGACCCAAGGCTCTTGCCGTTAAACCAGCAACACCCAACAAATCCTGTGGTTGCATTTGACAATTTGGGAAGAAATGATACCTAAACCTTGGAATCCAGACACCAGCTATGTTCGGATGGGGCATATATGACAACTGGGTAAAATGCTGCCAATGGGTTTCCACTGAGTTTTAACCCATCAAATCATTCGCATGCATTCCAGTATCTTTTCGTCGTTAACAATCGCCAGATAATGCAACAATGCAATGACAAAACAACCCAAAAAAATTCATAGCCACAAAGAACACTCGTGATTAGAAAAGAGCCTACCAGTAACTCTGTAGGGGGGATGGATTTCATGGGAACCCGTCCCAAGTATCTGAATAACCTCTTTCACCGAGAACGTCACCCCTGCAGGTGTCACTGCAGAGTGCGTCAGGAAGTCAACTTACATCTCTCTTGAGGATGTCCTTGGGTAGGCAGGTGATGACCTGTAGCAGCACCTCCAACCAGGCTTCTGAAATATCTTGAGACATCGGAAACCAGACAGGAGCTCAGTTAATGAAAGCTGTACATTTGCATCAAAGCCAAACAATTCAATCGGTTTCTTGACTATAGGTGAGGTTAGGACAGTGAGTCATTTTCAACAGATATTGCACATCCCGGAATCTACCAACATGTCATTCAATGTTAATCACCTCCAAACCATGCAAAACTTAAAACCCCTGAAGGCTACATACATATACATGTATGAAAACATTTCATATTCACTCAAAGGTTAATATTTTCAACACCGTACCAGGTACCATCACAGAGGGAGCCATGTTTACATGCTTGCCAACCTCATGCAGGGATAAAGGGTAGTGTTTTCAACAAGGTTTTTCTCTGTAACTTCCAGCAAAGAGAATACAATTCAATATATTATGAAATTCGATCACCTCATGCATCACCCACAACACATGATGTTGTTTGAGGAACATGCAAACTGGAGGCCTTTTCACCATCCCAAAAAGGAAACATTTCGAAGCATGTAAACCCACAGTATACAAAATACCCTTCCCTCAAACTTCTCACCTACATGTACAAATCTTTCTCCAGCCAGGACAACGTACTGACCAACACCCTAACAACATTCTTTCCAAGCCAAGGTTAGGCTCAACATGAGTTAACTGACCAAGGGTGGATCCAGAACCAAATTTTTTTGAAGGAGCAAAGATTTGACTATTTCTTTATGAAACCTTTTGCAGCCTTTCTGAGGAACCATATGAAGCAAAATATGAGACGGAGAGAACCCCCTCCCCTAACTTTGTGTTGATCACCATTTCACCGGAATCTCAGAAATTCTTCCCAGACATCTACATGTAAGAAGGATGTCTTAGGTGACAATAGTCTAGAGTATGTGTGGGGATTGGAATTGAAGGGGGTAACCTCTGTCTCATTTCTCGCTGGGTACATGATTGACGAGACTACAAATTTTGGGACTTTTACACGCTTTTGGAAAGGAGACAAAACACCCCCCAAACTGCCCCCTCTCTCACCATTTTCATAACACAAAGATAACAAATTCAATCATCATGCTGGCTTAGCATTTGTAGGCCCCACTCCTCCCTCCCCTAATCAGCCAATGCAACTGACTGATCTTCCAAAAAAAGCTGATGTTACCATGGGCTTTTTTTTACGCCGCCCATACATCACGGTGAGGTCAATTTCACTTGTACCCCCCCTCCAAAAAACCCTTTCTCACACTTCAGCTCAGATTACTAGTACATGTACACCTATCCTCTGCAACTGCATGTATTTTCTATGGGTGACCACATGGCAAAGAAGTCAGAACAGACATGACTCAAGTTAAGTGTAGGAATTTAACTTTATTCGGCAGGTTTTTACTGTACTTGTTCACGACACATGTGACCTGCTATGGCATAATGAGGAAAGATCCCCATTTGTTACTTTTTGAGATATACATACGAGAATAAAGTGAAATGAATGGGCTTTCCAGTGATACCACATTTATACTAGTAGGTAACTCCACTCCGAAAATACAATGCGAAAAAAGGCTCTCTAGGGAAAGCCCGTTCCAACAGTACCAAACTTTATGCATGGTTAACAGTCAAACTGCCTGAAAATGTGCTCGGAATATGGACAAAACTTCTTTATGTAAACGGTAAACACTATAAATTTAAGACTCACTCCAATATCCCCCTTTTTATCACCTTTGCCTGATTTTCTTGCACAAATGGCATAGCTTGAGGAAATCTTTGACACTTTAACCTACCTAAAAATCTAAAAACCAGAAAATCGATTTTGGCGTGATTTTTTCAACGTATATCCATCTTTAACCGCCAATTACTCAAAACAAGGTTTTGAGGATCATTCCTCATTTAGCCTCAGTAGGTCACATAGTGTAAATTTGGGGTAAGGCAAACAAACCATGAACGGGCAAGGAAACTTCACAAGAAAGGCGGTGCATGTTTCTACGATGGTACTAATACCTGGGTGTCACTGGTGATTGAAAATCCTGTGTTAACATGTTAATTTTCTCCTTCCACTTATCAAGCTAACTAAGTTAGGTACACAATGTGAGTACACTAATATAAAACGTTTGTACTTGGTAGGTCTTCCCTTGGACATGAGCAAACATGCACGACACAATTTTGTGTGTTATGTTTTCATTGTACAATTTTTTTCCCCTTTGACAACGTGTATTTTAGAAACAGTGTACATGTACCCTAGTACATGTATGTGCAGTGTTTTTCGAGGGCTTGCTGAGCAGTCACAAGCTTACTTGGGAGTTGGGTGGAATTTAAACCCACGACCTCCTGCTTGCTGGTGCTGACTAGTCTTACTACTCAACCACTTACGAATAGCTTGCCAGGGTCAACTGACTGATCTGCGTCCAATAAGCAGTGGGTACTGCAAAATTTTACATGATGTCTTCACTAGTAAGCAAGAAGTCATGGGCAATGAAGGGCAAACAAAGCCAGCATAGACATGTTTTGTAGATGTTCGCAGACAAAAAAGAAATTACACCGTACATGGAGGCAATAATGACTACAAGTTGTCTGGGAATGTACATGAGATGTGCACAAAAAAAAAGAAGGAGAAAATTGCGGATTTTCACATCAAGCAGGGCATGTCTGAAATGACAGTTCAAGCACACTGCAACACTTTTTTGCAATGTTGAAAAAAAAAATCTTTCTCTGCGGATAAATTATGGGTGACACTGTAAAGAAAAAACGTAAAAACTGTGCGGACATTGTAGGGGTTATTTCCTTGTACACACAGTATATACGTGATGTAAATCAAACACAACTTTGTTACTACACACAGAATACACACTTACATCCAAGGTTTTTTAGTTAGATCCATGGGACATTCATTCAGTTATGCGGAGAGAAAAACAAAAAAATGTCAAGACTACATAGCAATCGCAACATCTATGGTAACCAGAAAGGAGCCCGATTGTAAATGTAATACTTAAGGAAGAGGTCTACCATCAGTTCAAACTGGAAGAAATGTATCAGGTCTCATTTCCTAAAATGTGAATCTGTGGAGATGGACTGTGTTTTGACTTGAACTTGGCTGCTGCACATGTCCCTGGCCTATCATCATAATGTGTTGCTCTGTGGACAGACCTCAGAGTAGTGGAAAACAATAAAGTCGCACCATGAAGGATCACATGAAACTAAATCTCAAGAGTTGCCTCCGACTTACTTTCAAAATTTGGCTGTATCAAATTGCTGTTTTCAAAATCCTGTTTTTTTTTTCGGCCAAAGATAATCTCCACAGGAAGTGGTTAAAAAGTACACTAAAGGTACATGTACCCAGTATCGTGGATTATGCAGCTGGTCTATTCAGCTGATGGTGAATACATGAACAAACTATCGTGAATTTCAATACTCGTATTGTGAATACAGAATTGCCATGTAATGTCATGTAAAACTGTTCGTCAGTCATTCTGGTATTAAACAACCAAATGGAGCGGTATGCAGGTACTAGAGGCCTTCATATTTCCGAGAAGATCCTACCCAGACCAAATTAACATTCAAGTCATCACCTTGCAAGTAGCCTGCATGTACAACATGTATTTTAATTGACTATATCCTGTCGTACATGCATGCATGTGTACACATCACATACACTGTACTTCCTATGAGCACATGTGTACATGTCAGTGTTACAGATGCTTGGTAAACAACACTTCACATTGAGCACTGTCATGCACCCTCCCCCGTCCCCTACAGGTGCCTCACAGAATAAAACCCTGATTCACACTGGCCCCCTTTAAAGAAACTACTTTCTCTGAGGGATGAAAGAGATCATTTGTTGAGTCTGAATTTCTGTGACACAAACACCCCGTACACCTTGGCTGAGGCGACGGTGTTTCTTACACCCTTCAAACTGTTTCAGTTTGCACAGTGCAAATCAACAGTCCGCATCTCAGTTGCTGTTGGCTCTGCAGCGTGTGTGACACCTCAAGGTGCTGCCTTGTGTTTTCCACGAACTTGTGTACAGCTTATCAATGGGATTGGTCGATGCCTTCCCCTCTTCAAAAGCCGCTCCCTTTAACAGCGGATTTTCTTGACAATGCAACGGACTGCGGACAGCCTAAAGAGCAAACAGCTCATCTGTACAATAGCCCACCCATTGTAAACAAATCAATACAATGGGGTAAACAAATGCAAGGCCACCAGTTGAAAAAGCCAATATCATCAATGAGCAAAAAAAATGATTAAAACTGCTACCAATATTTAGTCTTCCAATCTTCGCTCATAATATTTTTAAAATTAATTTAGCAAAATTTACACTGCTGCATGAAACAGTTTTCAGAAGCACTAATATTGATTATTCAAAAGAGCTACGTGTACAGGCGTCAAACACATGCAGAAATGCATGCATTCAATGTCTATTTCAAATCATGAGCAGGATTTCGGGAACTGAAGTAAAAACTGGAAACCTTCAGATAATCAAATTCTGACCTGAAGATCAAAACTTTTGCCAGTAAGTCCATTAAATATAAATTCCAGGCAGGCCTAGGCTACTGCATGTGGAAGTACTAGCACAACCAACAACTGTGCGCAAGCGTTTTCATGTTGAACAAACATAACAAACGATGCAAAAACAACGGATAGTGGGATTTTTAAGGGGTGGTTTTTTTTCCCCCCTCTTCTGAGAGAGAAAGGCAGATAGATGGGCAGTTTAGGAGATTGCTTGCATTGCGAACGGGCAAACATGGGCGATACTAAGATTGGTTTGTCCTTCACGTGCAGCACTGTATGCGCTGGACATCGGACTGACCTGGGTCTCGGTTGTCCACATTGGCGATGATGGTGGGCAGGAAGTTCTGGGCATACACCGGCGGCGTGACGATGCGCTCCTCGATGATGGTGACAAACACCTTGGTGGCCGCGTCCTGCAGATCGCAGTTGGCCAAATGGAGGACTTCCTGGGAATTCCGAATGAGACACAGAGGGATGAGGAGATGCAGACAGGATACTGGTGCACCTTTAAACTGTGACCCATCTAAAGTACCCCGATACCCGATCCAAACATAACAGGTACCTGGTTCCATGTTGGTTTTTTTCTTTTCAGTTTCATCATCCAAGATCTTTCCCGCAAATTTCAAAACAGCATTTCTGAAATCAATGTACAGCTTTTCACCATTGGTTACTCATAAACAAGAAAAAAAAACTACAAAACCATATTTTTCAACCAAAGGCTTTTTTGCCTTTGAAATTGCCCTCAAAAGAACTTCTGGTTAACTTCCTTTCACATCGTGCAGGGTGGCCACACAGCATCAAGAACTTTGCAGTGGAATCACAAAATGATGAAATACTTCATGACTGGGTTCAGGTTTTCCCCAACAGTTCTATGGGTAATCAACAGTGTCAGAGACTGGTACACTAGTACACCGTTCTTGTTCCACCCTAATGCACTCCACCACAAACTTTGTACTGGTAGCGTTCCCCTTCTATCTGCATTTAAAAAAAGGCTGACAATGCATTGCCAACTTGCATCCTGAGGAACACAAAAACATCAGATACAAGTACATGTATGGTACATGTACATGTCTGTGTTCTGACATCACATGTCCAATTTCTAATGAAATGCGTACAAACCCTTAGCATCTCTGGGAGAGAAGAAACATACATGTATGCTGCTGAATCCACACGGTTGCATGCAGTTATGCACAATCGTTATTTTGTCTGGCCAAAAACCAGCGCACTAATGATACCATGTGTCATTTTTTCCCATTACACATAATGTGTGATGTACATAAACTAGGAAGTACCCTATGATCTGGAGGGGAGGAGCCTATAAAGCTCTATATTGCTGATCAAGTGGTTTGTTTGAACAGAATGTTTGATAGTTGGGCCATGATCCAGTTAAATGACCCTGTCTCAGCTTTTCCGTACACAAATGCATGGCAGAGCAAACTCCTACTGTCCATGTATGTAATGTCCACCTTGCCTTAATGACTGTTACACACAATACACACTGATCAAGCACACTGCTCCTTTGCAAGCTGAAGTCAACATTGCACAGTGTGACAAGAAGCTGAATCCAGGCTTTCATAAGCCACACTGAAAATTACTAATTGCATTCAGATGTTGAATCACCTTGGTACAGACCAGGCTGAAAAAGGTCTAGACAATTTCAGAACTACTGCATTTAGACTGTGTTAAAAATCTTAGCCCACTAAGCTGTGTCCAATGTACATTTCTCAAGCCCCAACATATTGTTTTTTCAAGTCCACAGGACTTCTTACGTACCAAGAATCTACCAGTTCATGGGACAGTAGCAGCTACTGATTTTCACATCACTAGCATTTATACGTACAGTATTTTTTAGCATACATGCATCGTGTATTCTCCCACATGTACATGTACATACATTTGATTACCAGGCAAGCCAACCAACATCCCCCCAAAAAATTCATTTTCAGGGAATGGAAGTCACTACAGCCCTTTGAACGTAACATCTGGCTATACTCTGTGTGTATGGGGGAGGTGTTTACTTCTCTGCAGTTTCATTTCCGAGGATTAGGTGCAGTCTGCTTCAAAGACATGTACAATCCTACAAGTAACCGGTACACAGGAACATGTTCATCACATGTACAGTACATGTACCTACCAGTACTGCATAGCACATGTCAGACAGCTTCCATATTGGTAATAAGTTTTCAAATTGCTTACTTAGATTTTTGTGTCAATTCTGCAAAGGATTCTTTTTTTTAACCAAGTGTCAAAAGTGACAAAAAAATGAAATGATTAACCCTCCTAAAATCTAGCACCTTTGGATGGGCAAAAAAAATGAATCCAGAAAAGAAAACCTGAGAAATGACAACCCTGTGACAAGGACAGCTTATTGGAAAGACGGCCATGTGCCTACCCTGACTTTGGGCACCACTCTTCGCATAGCCTCATTGTTATGGTCTCGTAAGAGCTGAGGCAGGTTGTTGATGACGCTGATTCGTTGAACCTCTTGCCCAGAACTGCAAGGGAAGATCAAAGACAACATTCAATTATTCACAAAAATGTCTTCACTGATCACATTTAGACAGAGCTGATTGGAGAAGTTCAGTGCTCATTAACCAGAAAAGTTGAACCTTTAATGTCAGATAAGACGAAGAACACAACTGTGCCTTGATTGGAATTAAGGCAGCCTAAAAGTGTGCACTGTTATGAAAACAATTATAACGTGTATAACGTAGTCAGATTTTATGCCTACTAATTCATTATGGGGATGTACATGTATGTTTTTGAATTTGATAAAATAAAATACGACCCTCTGTGGGTTCTAACTTTCACGCTTGCAAAATGCCAACACACATGCATGTACCACACAAGAGGTACATTTACCAGTGTACTAACAACCTCTGCACTGACTTCACCCTAACTCCCTATGCATTCTTTGAAAGAAATTCCTGGACCCTGCAAAACCCTCTAAAATCTTTCAAGGTACCAACAAAATGCCCCTCCAAAGAGACAATCTGCTGTTTTGGACTGAGCTAATGCCACAGGTTCCGGTCTACTGCACATGACTAGTACATCATTAACTGGCATAATGTGACAGCAGCTAAGCTTTTCATTTTGCACCTCCCTAAATCCTACAAAGTCCACCTTCCAATGGATTTTTAGGGTCTGGGGGGTTAACCAGGGTTAATGACAAGGACACAATTAAAAAAAAAAAGCACATCAATACAGCCCCAGTGCAAAGGTTTCGCTAAGTCAGACGATGACCACAATGATGTCAAGGCACACAGCAACAGGCAGAACATTTTAACCCTACAATTTACCACATGTTTGCATACACTACTAGGCTGTAAATAGCTGGGAATAAAATTAATTAGAGTCGGTAATAAAATAATTTTATATTATTTGAACACCTGCATGGACATAGTTTATCTACAGTAACATGTATTTCACTTGCCTACCACACAGCTGTTGTTTATTTCCATTACTTGAGTGTTTCGGTATTTACATGTATGCCTGGCCATCTACTATTCTAGTCAGTCCTGATGAAGATCTCCGGATCGAAATGTTGACTCTATCTTATGTTCTACATGTTGTGTTAAACCAGCTCAAAAAAACCATAACAATTTAATTTATGTTTAATTTTATATCGTAAACAACTCTTGAGGGTGATGCTGAACTGCAGCTTGAAATGGAGAAAAAATAAATGGTAGCAGAGGTTCATGTACAGTGTACCACGATCAGACTCAAGTACAATAACATACCTTGTACCAGTGCATGTACATGTACATAATTCACAGAATGAAATGTTTCCCCTCACAGGAACACCAATCACGTAAACGTGTCAGGGGCTCACTGCGACCAAAAAAAGCAGCGTGCTTTGATTTATGCGACACTCCCGAACAGGTGCTCAACACATATAAATTTGCGTATTGAGGCATTTGGACATCATCCAAATGCTACAAAGGGTAACGGGTGCAGTAGTGCTGCCAGTACCTTTAGCAAACAGAACAAAAAAAGGAGACGGATTAAGCTGTTTCTGTGGGTACATGTGGGTACATGTAAATAGCTCACGGGGTTTTTTTAAGAAGCGTCCAAATCACTCCATGGAAAGACATATTTTGTCGTGCCTCAGTAACTGCTTGATATAGAATTTGTAAAAGTAAATGGTTAACGTGCCATTAGGAAGGTACGTGTATTCGTCTCAGCCACTGTATTCTATTTTGCACAGTTGCATGGTGAAGAACTTTGGAGGACTCGGGGAAAAAATACCTTGAAAGTCAACATTAAACCATACTGGAACTGTAACAAAGTTTACTGTCTTTTCACAAAGCTTCAGTTACATGTATTCACGTTCATTGTTCAGATGAAAGAAATTGCCTGAAGCGGAATTGGAACGGGCTATCTCCAATCCATCATACCAGTGCTCTATTGACTACCAGTATGCTACAGCCCCACTGGTACACTGCCACTTCATCTAGACAATTGTCTTTGAAATGAAAGGAAGGAGACTTAACCCAAATATGTACGGTAGGTACACGCATCGTACTGCTCAATGTGACTTGCTGCAAACCCGGAAATACAAACTGAGGCTCACTCAAAAGAAATGGGTTTGTTGTTATTTTCAAATCATCAAAATAAATGTCACAGTCCAGCTGGAAGTTTACCTCTGATTCCTTTCCAAGTACATACGCGTACATGGTAACTATTGGCACATACATGTACATATGGATACTGATATGTTACATGTACATGTATATTTGTGTATGAGTAAAAAAACGATTGCGGACTGAAGACGGACAGAGTACACTGTTCGAAACGTCAACTTATACCCCGATTCTTCTCAGAACAACCACACACACTCAAGAAAGAGATTTATCCCTGGTGAAACTGCAATCGTTTTACTCATGTAGTTCTTTCACCATGAAAACCTTCAACTCTTATCTATATTTGTGTACATACATATATACATGTACATGTACCATACTATTGACATGACACAGTATAGTGGCATGGTATATTGACATGATCCATGTACAGTACACGTAATATTTTTACAGTTGGTGTGAGTTTCATCAATAACAGTTTGAAGGATTCTGTCTAGCAACACAAACAATCCAAGATGACACGCCTATTAGTTTATTCAAACCATCCATATACCCTACAGGTACATGTACATGGGTTTTTATGAGGTTACAGAAACAAAGCTGTGGCTAGACAAATAACTGCCAGGGGAGACTCTACTGTAAAGTCTGAAGATGCCTGTCTATATGTCTAAAAATAGCTCCAGCTTATTGATATCATATTTCAGGTAACTCATTTTAGAGTTGTGCGGACAGGGGCTAAACTTCAATTTCTCGAAGCTGTAGAGGACATGAAATACTCCTCCGGGGCTAATCCATGAAGAAGTGGACAGAGTCAGAAATGTAGACCACTATGATGTGAATGGGAACAAACAAAAAATCCTGAAAATATTTTTTTTGATGAAATTAATCATGGGGAGACTACTGCGAGCGCGGAGCCCTTATGGCGTGGGGTCCGGGGCCCGCTTAAGGGACAATTTTGGATTCTAGATACGCTGTGGTGCAATCTGAGGCCCTAGAGAATTCAGGTTTTGTAGGAATCTGCAAAATTAGTTCCTCGTACATTTCAAAGGGTCCTGAAGCATCGTGTAAATAGAATTGTTTCAAGGACCAAATTTCACTAAGTTTTAGGGAAGTTTTGAGCGTGGCGTGGTCAACTAACATTTACCCCCCCTACAACTTGCCCCCCAAATTTTATTCCATTTTGACACTGAACTCGAAGACCACAAATTTGAAGGTGACAAAAACGGAATTCCGATTAAACCGGAAAGATTCCCATGCCTGAAACCATCACAAATGCATATACAAATGTGGTATCAAATTAAATAAAAAGGAACAAGTAGACTTTTTATTTGAATGGTATTCCAATAATTCAGTTGAAGCAAAAAACAGGGTTGAATGTTTTATTTATGATAACATGTTTCAAGTTTGAACCAGCAAAACTGCAACGAAACTAAATTTCAAGGCCACTTCTGGAACCACTTGTCATCTTTCTCACAGATATGATCATCTTTTTTGTACACTTTTTCTTTGCTATCGCTATTCTCCTTTCATAAAAAAAAAAGTTCCCACAACTTGTTTCTCCTGCTAAAATAGAACAATCTGTCCACTCATGCCGATTGTTTGCACACAAACGCAGAAGATACTGAAAGCCTGAATGATGTTTTCCTTTCACGGCACATCAAAAGCCACAAGCCAACCCTGGATGCCTGCTTGAACTTCTTGTTTATTCTTCACAACCACTGACGTGAAAGAAAGTTCAGCCCCTGTGGACTTTAGTGGGTGCACACAAGCAAGAAGAAAGAATGTACTGAAAAGGTCATGTAACAAACCAGTGCCATGTAATGTATCAACTCTCCTGGGAAAAGGTCTTTGATCTCCACCTGAGGGATTTTAGACTTGCAACGGTAAAATGTGTGAATGTACTGCTAGCAAAATGCACTCTCACACTTTGTATAAATGCTCGTATACATGTATTTTGATGTTCTTGATTTTCATTTGCTCAGTTCAATGCTGGAAACTTTTGCATGGGGTAGGTGTGATCTAATGTAATATTTGCCTATAGATCCTGAATTATTGACTTGGAATCATACACTAAGTTCAGAAAAATCACAGATACTGTATGTACACAGTCCAAAACTGTCACAAAATGACCATATACAGGCACATGTACACACTGCTTTGTACTTTCTCAAACAAATTGAAATTTGTTTTTATTGCAAACAAACTGCACAAGAAAAAAAAATAATAATCTTAACAAACCATACCGTACATGTATTTGTTCATAATGTGTGCAGACTAAGAAAAACAGCGGTTCCAATCTTTGATGCAAACAAATCACACAAAGCCAAGCAGGTACCAGTATCATGCAATGGCGTCGTGAAATTTGAAAAATGAACTAGCAAAATTGAACTACATGTACAGTAGGACTCTGTGATGAATGCCCACAGACAGCTTCAAAAGGTCTTACAGACTCATCCAAAACCGTATGGTTCCTTGAATAAGGTCAGGTGTACATGTAGGAAGGAACTAGTTATGGGTCTAATTAGTGCTTGTTTAATCGCAAGTCTTGAGAGTTGCTTTTTCGCGAGAAACCTTCCTGAATCCTCTAAAAGCCTCCACTATGCAGGAAACTAATGGAATATTCTTGGTATAATTGTATTTCCATGGCAACTGCATGAGTACAACCGTTCAATTCTCTAATGCCCCAGAAGGGGAAAGGGACCGATATCATGTGCTGTAAAGTGGCACTCACCTGAGCAAGTACACAGCGCGTTCAATATCACTCAAGCGTTCATCCACTGTAAGTCTCTCAATTTCTTCGGCAGACTGTGATTTTAATAGTGACAATAAAAGAACACATCAGAAATCACATTACGAAAAGGGGTAGCAACCAACTTGGCCAGGACATGAGTAGCACTGGATCCAAATTGTACCAGGACAAGCCTTCACTCACTCTACAATCACACTGGTGTACTTACACGTGACACATGTTTGGAGGCATTATCAATTGACCAAACAAAAAAAGAAAATGGTGCAAAGGCAGAGGATATTTGACAGTAAACTGGTTCAGATACGCTTTTGCTATTGAAGGTCCTACTAGCACAACAATTTAAATTAATGTGCAAAGTGAGTGTTTGGGAGACTTAGACATTTTTATCACAATGGTTCATGGTTCAAGCTAGGCTTGCACTGCCAGTTGTGAATTTATAGGCTAGTATTTGTGGGATGAATGCACGAGTAATTTTCTACTTTTTTCCCTTTAAAATATCTTTAGAGCCTCAGATCTACAAATGTAGAGTGAAACATCTTCCATTTTTATTTGGGATTTAATTTGAAAACTTGAAATTGGTAATATTGCACCATTTTCATTGTTCTTTAAGAATTAAGTAGGGACCCAGGGGAAAAAAGTTAGCAAAACTGCCAATTTGAATCAAACAGCAACCCATTTTGAACAGGGGAATTGAGCATTAATATGGTGTCAGTTCAATAATGGCTGTTGAAAAAAATATGTACGCTCAGATCTACCACGGCAAAATAAAATAAAAACCATACGGAAAGAGTTAGGGATGCCACTTGACATCCTGTGCACAAACATTAGGAGACCGGTCTGAAAAAATGTAAGGTTTTCTAAGTAGGCCCCCATATTGGTTTTTCCTTCCTAAATTGAATTTTTCTGGACTTTTTTGGCTTTATGGTGGCTAATGGGTCACTGTTGGGAATTCTGGTGTCTGTAGGCTATGGAACTCTTCCTAAATCCAAACACACTTCATATTCAAGAATTGCTCTTGTGCACGCAAATATGATGGACAGCCAATGAATGATGAGGCTATGGAACTCTTCCCAGACACACTTCAAAGGGCTATTCAAGAATTGCTCGTGCACACAAATCAAGTTGGAATATAAGTATCTTATTCAATACAGTAGGAAAATCGGAAGTATTTAGGCGATAAACAACTGCCAAACAGGCAAATAAATAGGCACACAAGGTAAATTTACCTTCAAACTACTAGTGATCGTCTTCTCTAAGCTGAGGTCGGCTAGATTTGCATCCAAATCCAATGCAAGCTCGTCCACTCCCGTGGTCACGGCGGACGTGGTTGAACGTCCTCCCCAATCCATGGTCCTCGAACTCGAAGCCACTATCGTGGCATGTCTGCGGACACAGTACAAGATGGGTTTTCCGCCACGGGAATGAAATCAGTCAGTATTCCTGTCGCGGGGCGTCAATTTCCCGATGTTCACCTTGTCAATTATTCCTGGGACACACAGCCGACGCAGCGCTCGCCGCCATTTCCCATAACCTTTCCCTGGTTTTCAACGACTTTGCACTGTTCAGTCACAGTACACGCACATCATGTCAACGGACACCAGTGCAGTATGCAGCACATCACAACATAACAAATACATCGGACAGGCATTTGTCAAAATTCGGCTTCGCCACCATTTGGGTTTTGTTAAATCCACTATGATTATTTGAAAGTTATGTATAATTCGGAATGAATGAAAAACAATTTTATTTCATTGATTATTTAAGTAATATTAAAGCAAAACATGTAACTGCATTGAGCTAGAGGTTCCAAGATTGGGAGTCTCAAAACCTGGGAAGCTGAATGAAACGAAGCTGCTTTGAAAAAAGACCTTAATTTTATTTATGTTCTCGGTAGAGGGCGCTGCGACTGCTAAACTGAAGGGTGTTTGGTTTTTTAGATCGTTTTCAGTCATGACAAGTTCTGATACAAGTTGATACTTCGATAGATTGTTCCGGAGTTCCTGTCTAAAGTTAACTTGCAATTCAAACGTGCCGGTGTTTTAAATGGATTCATCGGAATGTACAAGCAGAAAAATCAGTTGGACCAAAAAAAAAAAGAAACACTGAAGCTCCCACAAAAATTACGTAAGATGAGAATAGTATTAGTATACAGTCTTGATATTTTGACCCTGTAGACTAGACAAATGTTTGGGAAAGGATGTCTCAGTGAGTCCCGACTTAGCTACAAAAATCTGACCTACTTAACCGAGTTTGAGGTTATTGTAACTTATTGCATCTCTGGATAATTTATTAAGTGACAGCGAAACTGTAGAGTGGTTGGATTGGGCAAGGACTGATCGGGGGTCCAGGAGCTATTCTCGCGGTCGATATGACGTCACTATTGCCCTTCAGCACAACGCAAAGGGGAAAAATTCCCTAGTTCACGCTCTTCGATGCACTGCAGTCACCAGTTGTCCGACTGCCATAATGATAGATTTTTGGTCTATTCCATTCCTCTTCCCTCTACAAGCATGTCGAAAAGCCCCGGACTGTGGTCTTACCCTTCATAAAGGCCACAGATTAAAGGACATATAAAGATATTTCTAAATGTTTGTCCCACCATGGAGGAAGGAACTCCATGGTCCCACTGAACTGAAAACAATTTTGCCCAATCCCCCTTTGCTCAGGGTTTACCGAGTTGCCCTGGGATCATGCCATCACTCTACTGTCACTGTAATGACTGCCTGTGTCAAGGTTAGCACTTCTGTGATTTTTGAGAGAGAAGCTGACTTTACTTGTAAGTTTGCATGTACATGGACATCCTATGCTTGGCCTTTACGGAAAAAATTAATTGTTGCGTGGACAAAACATTGGGGAAATTGGCTTGGACGAAAGAGGGCGGTATGCTTTGAAAGTGTACACTGATGCTGATGGTTGCATTGCCGGTCGTGCCCGAATTATTTGGCTGTGGTTTTAAATAACTGACGCACTAGTCAAGAGTCGAAATGGCCATTGCGCCCACAATAAGGCTGCACAAATTAGAAGGTGGTTTATGAGCGGAGGAATCATTCGACGGACTGACCTAAGACAAGACTGAACCTTTCACGGCCCCCGTCCGTGCTCGTTCAGCGGTCTTGAATTTATATATTGCTCTATAATTATAAAGTGTTTTAATAACTCCGTGATATTTTTGAGCATTTTGGTGAACCGTTCTTTTCGGTTTTATGCCGGAATTAGTCGGGGGGATAGGGAAGGGTGTGTGTTCGGGGGATGACTTGCCCGGCCATGAAAATTTGGGGGAAAAAATGGGGGAGGGCACTATAGAAGTCCATGTTCGTGCATGGCGTATTTTGTTATGTAGCACATTTATGCAGATTCTCACATCAGAATGACATATTTATGGCTTTAAGATTTAGTTCTCCTTTATTGAGTGATGTTGAATGCACTTTAGTCGTTGCAAAGCCCGAAAATCCACTCTAGTTTTTGCTTTTGCTCATGTGGACCACAAAACATGGGGGGGTGATTTATTAGCCCATCAGCCACCAAAAGTGGGGTGACATGAAGGCTCATCTCCCCGGGATTTACGCCCATGGGTCTTTCACTGTTGCACTGAAGGCTAGTCATAATTCTCCAACAATGACTGACGCAGCAAAAGAAATAACCATACAAGAAGTATCGGCTTTGCGACAGAACATAAGGCCAACCCCAAACAGACACCATAGATTATTACAGTGATGGGTACGACAAATAATTCATTCACCGTTTTAACGACCCTTCATTCGGATCCCCATTCTAATGTCATTCCGATGGCCGGCGTACTTCGCCCACTGGGGGCAAGACACCAATTTTGGAGCGCTTGGTAAGTGATAGAGATTGCACCTCCATTTGAAACAAAATGCGCATTGGAACATTTGTTTCAATGAAGTTTGAGCACTATAAATGCTACTATGCTCTGATATGGTCACTGATATGGGTTCAATTAAAAGTTTATACC
>NW_019091368.1:1204078-1241510 GCF_001949145.1 Acanthaster planci
CGGGGGGGGGTTTCTCTCCGTTCCATATCTTGCTTCAAATGTAAAAGTTCCCCAAATTGAATTCAAAGAGCAACGGGACAGAGAACAGAGAGGCCTGAGCACAGTACCCATTTGTGTAATTGTGCCCTGTCAACGGTATGCACGTCTTTAACTCCCACTCACGTTTTCACATAATGCAGACAAGGTTTAAGACAGCCACTCCAAATTTGCAAATGACCTGAGATCTCAGCTCGAACTGTGATGGTGTCGTTGTCTATTGTTGGGTTGTACGGTTCAGTAATGTTACTTGCCACAGAAATCAACCCGGATTGGGTTATCGGATGTTAACGATGAACAGCCAAAATGTCACGAGCGAACCACCTTTTATTCAGTATCTATATGGAGTTCCGTATTTGTCGGTAGATAGCAATTTGTTTATCGATCCTAATAATAATTATCTCTCCTCTTTATGCTCTTGAATAACATCATTTGGAGTTGCCATTTTTATTAACTATTTAATGTTCAATAACTCCCGTTTTCCTCATTACATAAATTGAGTTTCTCGTTTCATTCTGTGTAAATGCTTAGATGTTTAATTTTCTCATTTTTATGGTATATAATTTACAGCCTTGAAATTTTCTTTATTAGCATACTAATTTATTTCAATGAAAATCTGACCTCAATTCGGCTCATGGGCTGCTACGGAGAATAGAATAAAGCATCTTATAAATAATAAATAATGAATATGTTATCAACTGTTTCTGCCCAGAAACTCTCGGGCAAGCTATCATCAAGCAAAAGTCAACCGGTTTAATCCACAACCCGAGGCAGTATGTCAACGTCTTAGATCCGCTGTCATTAATATTTGAATAGCCAATTACAACACGGCTTCTATTTTTTGGTGAATATTTTCCACAGGTGCACAGAGAGTTAGACCCCTGAAATTAATGCATTTTCACCGAAGTGTTCCAAAATTTATGATGGTAAACATTGGCTTAATTCCCCCCTCTCGAGACTTCTTTGAAAAGCACCAACATTTGAGAAACATTAGTTACCGCTTACCGTGTTTTTGTGTTCATAAAGTATCACTTCCCTATGAATGTGTTTTTGTGTCTTGTTATTAAACACGCAAACATGTCTTTGCGTCTATTTCATTGACACATAGGCCTACGTCTTTGTTTAGAAAATAAACGCATCAATACGTTTGAGTATTGGACTGTTAACACTACGACGCGTTCATAAAGTGTTACAAGGAAGGTGTTAAAACATTAACATTTGTTTTTACGGCGTTCCCCCCAGATCTGGATAATGACATTTTCACCATATAATGGTAAATATGCGCATTTTTGATTGGACGATACCACACGAGTTCTGGTTGAAATGCAACCGGTCTCCGTCCCCCAAATTCTCCATTGCTGACTCGCACGTTTCAAGTATCCAGCCTAAAATATCGTAATGCCTGGAAAGAAACCATTGTTGTGTACGAAAACAAAATATCTCGAGTAGTCCAGTCCACACAGAAGTTCTGCTACTGAACGGCAAGAGCGACGTAATTGTTTTGTTCATCTTTGGAGTCACTTTTGTGATCATTTCTGTTTTTTGAGCGGCCGAAGGCTTCCACGAAGGCCTGTCGGTAATGGCAGCTTGTCACATTGTAGATGATCGGATTCACCGCCGAATTCATGAACACGAACACGTGACAGACCGTGAGGGCAAACACAAACTTCCTATAAGTGACGTCAGGGCGGATCCCGCTTAAATTCTCGACAAGGAAGCCGAGAGACAAGGCGATGAATGGCGTCTGGCAGAGGAAGAACACCACGCCATTGGCCACCAGCATGCGGGCGACTTGGTTGCGGACCTGGAGAGCTTGCTGGGCTTGAACTGATTGGCGCCTTACTGGGTCTTGATGGAGCTTGTGTTTCGCTCTGGTGTTGAGGCTGATGATGATCAGAGTATACATGACTGCATTGGTTACCATGGCAACGATGAAGACGGCGGATTCCAGCACATGTCCAACGATCAGCCCCCAGTGGCTGATGGCCACGCAGTATCCCAACTGGACCGGCAGGCTGTGATAGGGCTCTTCATCCGGCCAGATTGCGCAGCATTTGACGAGGTTGGCGTACCGGAACATCACCAAACTAGCGAGACCAATCGCCATGAACCAGCTTCCGCCCACCAACTTGAAACTCCTCTTCAGCCTGGCGCCCTGGCCGAGGGTGACCAACGGTTTGCAGACGGCGTTGTATCGCTCTTGGGAGACCAGACTCACCATGGAGATGGAGGCGAAATACGTGACGTACTGCGGCATGAAGGCGCCGACACAGCCCCCAAAGGAAGCGGTAGGGAGGTGACTGCGGACGGGATGCGTGAAGTAGAAGGTGTACTGAACAATGCTGGTAAGCAGAAATGTGAGATCCGCTACGGCCAGACTAGCCAGGTAGACATTAGTGGTGGTTCGCATGTACGGGACACGAGCTACCACAAAGAGGAAAGCGAGGTTGCCTGGGATGCCTACCGCCAAGATGATGAAAAGAACGGCCAGCATGACTCTGCTGTTAGCACCGCTAAGGAGGTATGTAGCCGCATCCTCCACTGATGACAAGTTCAAGAAGGGCAGGTCGTCGCACGCGCTACTTACATTCATCTTGGTAATCTGATGCCGCAACGCAGAATACCCCGCAGAATGTTCAAAATGCAAATTACAGGTAAGTCTTATGTCGTATTAGGTCTACTGGTATGTTTTCACCAGAACATCTCAGTCAGCAGTGTCAACAAAGTTTCTGGATTTGTTTCACCGCACGAAAGGGTCGTCCATCAGGCTTTGCCGTTGCTACACATTGAGCGGAAATTGGCCCCCACCCTCACATGCCATTCGATAAAACAGCCGTAGTGATGTATTACCACAGAACACGCATGCGCATGGTCACCGCCACTTACAAAGCCTGCCCCTCATCCAAGCACTGTTGACATTATCCCTACAAACACCACGCGATTCTTTCGACAATTTTTCGATTTTTGCTCTCAGCTGACTTCATGAATAGACCAGGCCTACAAATGCTGAGTGGTTCGAGTGGAACTGTAAGACTAGCCCCTCGAGGTTATCCAATGGGATTTATCCATTTTAATGACAGGCCTAACTCGGCACTGTAGAATGTCAATATAAGCGATGACATTTTGCGTCGATTCCCATTTTTGTTTTGAAACGACCTGGCCTGGACCTATCTGCTCCTTCCCCACACCACCTGAAATCGATTTATTTTGTTCAACTTTTGCTGATTTTCAATGCTAATTTTAAATGATTTTAATGTAATGCACTTTTTAGCGCTTTGATTTTAGCATGAGTGAGCAAAAATACTACTTGAATTTAAATAAATTGGAATTGTGGAAATCGGCATTTCTCCACTCCCCCTGAAATCCACTTATTTTGTTCAACTACTGCTGATTTTCAATGCTAATTTAAAAATCGTTTAATTCTCTCCTCGAACACAGGACCAGCATAATGGACAAGACTTCAAAATTACGCCAAAATATGAAGCAGTTGCACACGAACACACGTTTTCTTTTGAAGATATATCCCCCTAATGCAATCGCCACAAAAGCACTTTTAGCGCTTTGGTTTTGCACGACGGGTGAGCAAAATATTGCTTGAGTTGAAATAAATTTGAATTGTGGAAATCGACATTTCTAAAGAAGGCGACGGTCTCACATAAATTAAGCTGTTCTGCCGAATGGAATATCTTATGCTGGCGAGCCATGTTCCCCATGTTAACGGTTTACATTTCTAGCACTATGCCATAAGTGTATCATGTTTCATATTCGGAGCCATTAAAATCGGGAATTTCTATTCAACATCGACAATTCAAGTAATAGGACTGACTGCACCGTCGTGCACTGAATCAGAAACGCAGGTGCTTGAATTGAGAGGCTGGCCAAGGACGGCAAATGGCTCGTCCATTCCGGGCCTCCTCCATAGGTGCTTTCTTCAGAAATGAAACTGAATTCAGCCCCGCTCGTTACAAAAGCGCATGCTCCATTTTCATTGGGCCGAAGGGGCTGTAAATTTGCCATCGCGTCGCCCACCAGTCAAATATTGATTAATCTCACGAGGAGCTAGATTGATGTGAAACCTTCAATGCAGACCGTGGGCACAAATGAAACGTTCTCGCAGATTTTAAGAGATAAAGAATTCCGCAAATGGCGACATATTGACAGCAATAACAAACTGGTATGGTAACTGCGACACGGACCTTGATTAACTTTCGGTCACGCTTGCGTTGCCCCCATGGATAGTATGTGCTTGAATTGGGTTAAGAGTTTTGAGAAGCAAAAAAAGAAGTGTTGATTCAGCGTATTTCCTCGTTCTTTTGCAGCACAATTTACGCGTAGGCCGATGTCTTTCTAGAGCAATTTCATAAAAAAATAATAAATGAATCTTTGAAACCCCTAGTAACATGTACTGTAGTGGAAGTACTCGTTAAACCTAGTTTAAAAAGATAAAAAAAAATCGAATGAGTCCGAACTGCCTACATTAACTCATAAAAGTGAAGTTCGGTATCCAAATGATCACACCCAAAAAGCCAAGCATATTTGGTAATATCTCCCAGGAACTATACCCTTTTGCCGTCTTGACTGTTTGCTTACTGATATTTTCACAGCCACGGCATGTCGGTCAGCTCCGATTAGGGCTTATGAAAAAAAAGGAGTAAAGACAATTCCGGTGACCATGGCAACGCAATCACTGGTTATTTGCGGTGATCCCCTTTGATGGTGGTATGCATTGCAACAGCTATAAGGCAGAGCCTTTGTTCGGTGACAATCGCTCTGTACAAAACCCAGCACAATACTGGCCACCGCGCAAGGGGACCGTCGGGAACGTGAAGAGAAAATTTCAGTGGCATTGTGTATTTAGTTTTTACAAACTTGCGTTTGGTCAAAGGGCAAACAACACACTCTAGACATTTTTTAAAAACTGTTTCGTGGATGTTTCACCAACAGTGTGCTTCCCTATAAAAACACGAATACTAACATTTCTTTTATTTCTGTTTTTTTCTTACGGCTTACGGTGTATAATTCGATACATTTCATAAAGATTCAAGAAAGACACCAATGTAAAATTAAAAATAACTGTTACAAAATTAGCAATACTCTTGCTGACTAAACAGCCGAGGCTAAACGAAACAAATAAAAGAAATCTGTCAAAAAAAGTATACGTGTATCAAGTATGCTCTCTCCTTCCTAAGCTCCTTGAAGTTCCTAAAGTACCTCATTATTTGCCTTGGCAAATGTCTTCCTTATTGGATGACAAACTTCCGCCATAAGTTCCTATTTGTTTTGTAACTTTCTCTATTTCCTAACTTCTACATGTACTCACAGATGTCCAATCGCCTGCACGATATGGGCAACTTCAAGAGAAAGTTTTGACGCTATAAATTTAAAACATGCCAACATTTCCTTTATGAAAATGATTAAAATGGGGAAATATATACAAGATAAGAAAACTAAAAATCTATACTTTTCATTATTTTCAAGCTTGTATGCAGGCATATAAACAATTTCCAAAGCCGGGTACAGTATGAATCAGGTGAATATGGATGTTTTTTACAGTGAAAAATGAGCAGGCATAGGGGATATTTTTAAACACATCTTTCAAGGCACTGTCTTTCAGGGGACCAAAATATCAATTATAAGCCAGATGCATTTATATTCCAAGAAATACTCCTATCTATATGATGCATCTTTTATTACTACCAATACTTACATTACAGTACTGCTTAGTTTGAACTTACTGGGAAAAAAAACTTGAATATAATTCAAAGTACAGTATTGGTACCTTCCAAGTACGACACCCCACTTAGCATGAAGAATAATTGGCTGTGAAAAACAGATTCACATGTAAAATTTTCATATAAAAAATATAAAATTTCTATAAAATGCAAACGCTACAAATGATTGTCTAAACATAGAAAAATAGTGCTACCTTTCTTCCTAGTGGTGTAAAAGTGATTTTGGTAGAACATTTCTGCAGCCCTGCATTCCTATTTACAATAAGCAGTTAATTCTAAACTATTTTCAATAACTCACTAACAAGCATGAATACGGGGTTATACGAATGCTATTTCGCGGTTCCTCAAAGGGCGATATTAGGCATAAACAGTGCAGTACTCAAATTTGTTACAGGTGTTCCTGCCTCTTATAAATCTCACTATACAAGTCTGACTACATTATAAACCTACAACTTACTCTAAACGGTAAAATCTCTTTCGTTACATTGATAACAAATATAATGTATCTAAAAGTAAGTATCTAAAATGTACATTATTCAAAAGTAGGGATTTTTTTAACCATACATCAATGAATATTCTTTTGCATACTCAATCATGGAACCCTAACAAGAGGCAACAGGCATTTTTTACCCATTTCTACTTGTTGCCCATGGACATTGTTGTTTTTTTAAAATGCTCCCATTCAAAGTTTGAAGTGGATGACATACAACCACACTGTGCTACAGACAGAATTCAAGGTGCCACTTCCTCAGTGAACAATGAAAATATGGAGATATTTATCTGTTGTGCTAGAAGTCCAGGTTCTTTGGTTTTTTTGGGGGGGTATTGCATGAACACAAAATAAACTCTCAACCTCTTTTGATTGGGCAGAGTGCCTGTTGGTTTAGAGAGGGCAGAGAAGATCTCAGAAGTTTGAGGTAAAAAGGGAGTAAATGCCTCCGAACATTATTAAACATGATTTAACATAATTCTATTCCCAATGTATTCTGCTGAGCAAAACGTTCATTGGTATCAATTTCAAAAAAAAATTACCACCTCACCGTTAATAGTCAATCACTGGTAACATTGCCTGGGTCATCCTCCTGGCTTTCAGATGTGTAAAGTTAACATTTTAGAGAGGTTTATGAAAAAATGGGCACATGGGTATAGTCTGCTTGAACCACAGAGTTTGCAAAAATGTTACTTATTGTGCCGTTCCGGTTTTTCTGTTAATTAGAGATTATTAATTTTCAAGTTCCTGTCACATCTGACATATGATTTTGTAAGTTCAGAACACAATTTCTAATTTCCAAGAGTTATGAATGAATGCAAATTACCTGCCAAACAAATAGAAATAGTTTGAAATCAATTCCAGCGATATTACCATTACAATTACAGAGGTCAGGAGTAACACGGACACTAAAATGTTACACTTTTGGACCCTGAATTTATAGAATGACCCATTCATGGAATTATCACAGGTTAACATGGGCATGCCCTATATGTGATGAACAACTGATCTGGTGAGAAGTAATGTGCCCTGACCAGACAAACTTTCAAAACGAATTTGAATGGTGGAAAGCCATTGGACATTCACACACACCTGTCAGACCTTTCTATTACAAAACTTAAGTGACTTGAGCCAAACTGCCGCAACATGCATCATCAATTATCTTCTGAACTGTTTGACACAGCCACCATGTTGTAGCAATATTCGTTTGCGCTGCATTGTGGATACTTTCCAAAGTAACTGGACCATGCCCAAGTAAACAGGAGAAGTCACTTGAGCGTCACATCGGACACCGTTGCATGAGTGAGCACGGGGGAAGTAATCAAATGCACTGTTATTAAAATAAATTGTTCAGCTACGATGTACTTTACAAGCAAGTGGGGGTTATCTCGTACAGCTCAGCTTGACAACACATGATCATGCACACACAGGTCTCTGTAGGCAATTTGTTGGCTTGGCCCTAAAATAAAATAATGATCTCTCCGAAGAGGGGGTTTTGGGGATATTGCTATTACTTGATAGCATGTAGGATGACACAAACACAGGCAAAAGACATATTTTGAAATTGTTTACAAGCAGTAACCTCGTCACAAAATGGTGTGTATTCTGTCTATAGATAAGGCACCTTGTTGAATTGCATTCCTTCATCCCTCCCTCCATTAATTAATTCATTCTGTCATTCATCCTTCCAAAGGCCCCGCCCCCAAGTAGGCTAATCTCAGCCAGCTGTGACACTGTTCAGACGGCTTGTGGTTACATAAAAAGGAATGAAAATCCCCCTGTAGACAGCGAGTCACAACACCGTCAGTGCCATACAGCTGCAACCCATCCAGGTTTACTTGTAAACAAGATAGAGCTTGCAGAATCCATTTGCAGCGTAGGGAAGAAACGTGCATAAACCTATGGCAGGGTGCAGGGAGGGGTGTGTTCGCTTGACCATTGCCGCCCAGTCCGAGGGACTGAGGAAGTCAAACCCCCCTCAAAACTAAGTGGTATGGACTGACAAAGTCATAAGGGATGAGGTAGGTGTGGTTCAACATGGGGTCAGGAGTTCAGTTTATGTAAATCGTGTTTGATGCTTCAAACCCAGTCCCTCACTCCAAGGTGCTCAACCACTGGAAGAGTTAGTAAGCTGCGCTTAGCAAAGCATCATTTGAAGGTTGTATATATATGCCCCAAATTCTTCTGACATTGAATATTGGGTGCCAGATTAGATGAAGATCTATGCTTTCATATACATCTGCTGAACCTAAAGAGTCATCTATTATGGACTGGCAGAAGACTAAGAGACACCCAAATACTTGCTGGTAATAAACGTGAACTATTTGTTCTGACGACAGACTGAGCACGCAGTCCGAAACACTGAGTAATACTCCCGGTTCTTTTTTCTCATGGTGCTACCGCAAGCCTTTCCACCTATTGCTGTCTTTCCCCATGAATAGCCTGAAATTCCATATTACGGATTGCAAAAGGATTTTCCAAAGTCAGACAAAGTAAAGCCTACTGCCCCTACAGGCAGCATGGCAGTCACCTTGGGGAAAGTTGGAGTTGAGACTAAATTTGTACATGTAAGTGGCAACATGCATTACAAGAAATTAGACTGGTACAAACAATAATCAGTCCATCAACCCTTCAGAAAGCCAACAGGAACTGCATAATGTCAAATTTGTCCGTACTAAGAACAACTTTGGGTTTACAAAATATAACTGAATTACTCTGTTAATCAGTTACATAACTCACAGGATTACACATGCATTTTTGTTTATCAAGTCCATGAACAATTACTGAACCCTTATGAATGACAAAAAGGAACTGCGATGTTTCATGGGCTGGGCACTTTTAGGTCGAGACTCACAAACCACTGGCAACTGTTGCACTCTCTCCATTAGCCTGGGAAGACCCTTCATCCTTGGCCAGCCTATCAGATTCCACCTTCGGCTCTGCCTTCGCCGGTGGGCCAGGCTGAGGGGTAACCGCCCTGGGAGGCTCATACATGTACACGGGGTTGGCAAAGAAATCGGTGGGGTTGTGATTGTCGGACGTCGTGCCCAAGACATCCAGGTCGTTCAGGGCCCGGCTGCTGGTCACGCGGAAATCCCCCGCCACACTCCCATCCCCACCGCTGCCTCGATTCTTCATGAAGCTGGCACAACAGAAGAAAAGTGGCTGACACTGAATATGTCACTTGGTGTTGGATTGAAAGAAATATTTGCGAAAAAAATGACAAGAAAGAATCATAATCTGAACAACTGAAAAAAACCCCAAAACTAATTTTTCCCGGCTTGCAGATTCAAACAGTAAACCAAGTCAATTTCTTGAGTTAACCAACAGGAACTCAGGTCATTATTCCCTCCATCCCCCCCCAAAAAAAACATTGACTCTGCTTTTTAACACACGCACATTTAAGATACATGTATTACTCAGGACTAAAATATCTTCCCATCTGTTTCCAGTCAGTCGGGAACTCTCTACCCATTGCCAGCAAATACATGTGAAAACATACCCTTGGTGTGGGGTCCGGGCCCAGGCTTACATTGTTACCAATGCTCTGGTTGTAAATTTCAAGCGAGAAGTGCCTGTCTAAATTGTTTGTGGTGGCCTGACCAGTCACTGTATACATTATGTTTTCAAATGATTATGCACAGTGTGAGGTGTCAGATTTCAATCATCATACACTCTTCATGAAAACGGTTTTACAAATTAACGCATACTGCTTTTTGACATGTTGGAGGCCAATCTGTGGAAGGCCTCTTCGTCAAGGACTCTCTCTCTGAAATTGTCGGCTGTAATTACACTGGATTAATTTGATGATGTCAATGGTACAAGTCGCCCAACCACTGACACAGGCATTTCCTCTGGTCTCTGATTCCAAAGCACATATAACAAATACACTTGCCAAAAACTGGTGTTTTGTTTTCTTAAAAGTTTGAAACAGCAGGTTTTTTTGAGAAATTTCTGTGGTTCAAATTTGTGGTCAAAGTTTGAATTTGTCAGAATACTGGTTTTCAAATTAAGACAGGAATGAGGCACGCCACAGGAAATCTTTTCCCTGATCACATCAAGCTAATTTATGTGCTGGGATTCGATAGTTTGATGTACCAAGTACTGGCAATAATTCAAGGGGTCCATGATGTAAATTGTACATGGAAGCATGTCCCGTGCAACTGTCTGCTCTTGTTAGATGTAAAACAAGTACTTGACATTGAAATGATAGCATGACAAAGTATGATGAAGTTCCCAGACACTCCAGGCGGTGTGTTGATTCAGTCATAATGATACAGGAGAGAGGCCACCTGACGCGCAGCGTGTTAGTGCACAGGGTGCAATGTAGTTCCTCACTGAGTATTACAACAGTCATCTCATTTTACTTGCTGTCATTGGAAACTGCACGTTTAAAAACATGGAAAAATTCCATGTTTTCCTGACAAATGAGAGAGCTGTGGCTCTGGTGTCATCACAGGAAAACTCTGTTCATTTGGGGATTTTAGGCTATAAATTGTCAACTCAAAATTTGTTGGTTGAAATACTGATAAGACTTTGCTCACTGGCTGAGGCAACTGGCTTAATAAGGTAAACAAAAATTACAACAAAGTATCCGAAATTCTTGTAATTTTTTGTGCAGAAATAGCTGTGACATCACAAAATATGAAAAGTTGCATTAGCATTACAATAAGAAAGGCATTAACCCTAACCCTCCTGAATCCTTCACCTGTTGGAGGATTGAGGAGGGTTAGGGTTAAAGTGTTCTGAAATTACTGGATTTGATTATTTCTTACTCAAAGTACCATGCAGTGGTCTCCCATAGATCTCAGATGTAAAAATGAGACACAAACGACAAGACAGGTAACAAAACACATTCAAAATGTACTACAACTCTTGGAGGCCTACTTTCACTGAAGATTTTAAACTGCCAAGTGCAGGTGCTGATTTCAAAGACTAGTACCGAGTTCAGGTTATTCAGCAACAGATCCAGGAATTTTCCCCTTTTTCCTTGTCAGAGCAGACATGGGGGGGGTTCTCCCCCAATCTGCACCTGTTATTCGACACAGAAATCCCAGATACCTTAGATACTCAGTTGTGAACTTTGGAACTCAAAGCATGTAGTGTGTTATAATTCCGAGACTGACTTGTTGGATATAGATCTTCCATCAAATAGGCTCTTGCCAAGTAATTCATGCGATTGCACATTAACATAGCACGGTGGTAGACAACATAGAGGTTTTTCCTCCTGGTAGGTTCAATTACAAAATTGGGCCGTGTAGACGATATGGTATTGAATTACTCCTGAGATTTGCATTAAGTTGATGATTCTGGTGTCATGTGGGCACAGACGGATGGTATAACATGAATCATCAACAACTGTTGCGACAGCAACCATGATCCAGAAGTCAAAACAATAAAAAGGGATATTGAACAGTATTCCCTGAATAGTTTGGGGGTAATTTATGAAGAAGAAAAGGAAGTGGAGACTAATTAAAGACAAATGCCTCCAAATGAAAAACAATGGCATTTCACTTCTATGTCCTGTGACATAAAAAAAGGAGAAAAATGAAAGGAACAAAACCTGAAGTGGCACAGGGGTAAGAACACTTGTACAAATGTGTAAAATCTGTTGTAAAAATTCACAAATGTATCTGCAAGAAAGAGTTCTAAAACAAAGTCAGTGAATATATGCACACCGTTTTTCTGAGTGGAGTACGACATATTGATGCATGTTAACTTACGATAGACCTCCTTGGCGACGCCGGTACAAGATGTAAAGCATGACGGCCACTACAGCAATGGTGACAATGACAATGATGACAACGGCCACAGGAACAGCTGCACTGACATCTAGATAGAAACAGGGGACAATTGTCACAATGTGCCTCACACTATCTGCCTTTTCAAAAATCTGATCAAGTTCAAAAAGTCGCTTCAACTTTGCAACAGCATCTGATATCATATGCATTTCATAAAGCCTTCGAGCATCACGTCATTTGCTGCAATTTTATTATGTTGTCACTAGTTCATGCGTATGTGTTCTGCAAGGTATAGTTCTCAGTATTCTGAGCAGCTTGAATGATGGAACATTTCCAGCAATTAATTATTAAATGGACACACCTGCGGTCTGTTTGGCATCTTTATATGTTTTCAACAGTCACAGTTTACAGTGAAGTGAATCCTATTACCGTTAACGAGAGCCTGTATCATTTTCCTCAATGATGCAATTTAGCAAGCATTCTATTCTTCACTCTGTCTGAGAGTTGAAAGAAAAAAATCACAAGCTTGCTTCGGAGTTGCTCTCCAACCATGACTTCCTGCTTTTTCTACAACCTCATATTCTTCTACAGTGTCTGCGAACTATTCGACATATCTACCGGGTTGGATGCATTGAAAAGTGCACTTTTTACACCATGAAAAATTGTCCATTCTTTCCAAGTAAACTGTGGGCGCTGTTGCTGTGATGTCATCCAGGGTTTAGTGCATATTTTTTTTCTATTCAAACTGTGAATTCAAAATTTACTTACAGGAAATATTTCTGAAACAACGAATCACTTAAGAAAGAAAATCCGGGCTGGCAAAATCTTTTTAAAAATGCAGGATTTTGTGCATAAACCAATGTAACAATGAGGTTTATTCCTGGGATGACACAGTGTCTCATGACTATGGAAATACTCATTAGGTTAACTGAGACACAAAAAGGTGCATTTTGGAGGTATGTATTAAAAAAAATTCCACTGCTGCTACCCTTTGACCACTTGACTGCCAATGGGCTACAACTGGCTAATTCAAGTGAAATGGCAGTGGGTACGGTACTCAGTGACTGTTGAATCTGATGTTGGGTAGATGACAATTTTAATGTTGGCTTTTGCAATTTACCAATGTAACTTAATAAGCCCTGTGTACTGATGTTCCGGAGCTTGGAGACGTGAGGCAAATGAACAACCATGGAACACCAATGTACATCAGGAAATTGAATACCTTGGTGTTTCTGCTTCTCTCTTTTGGAGGAGTTCCCACCGCCCGACAGGCAATCAGAGAAGCACTTCTTGTCAATGTGGAAATCCATGCCCAAGATATTCATCTGATTTGCCTTGCCAACAAAATGAATATAGCTGTCAAGGAGGAGCTTGGAATGGGCCTTGCTCAGAGCCAACATGTCTGCCTGATAGTAAACACTGCCGTTGAGAAGCTTCTCGTCTGTTGAAAATGAAAGAAGAGTAGAAGTGGTTTGTAAATATCTGGATGTGACTTTATTGACTCAAAAAACGTCTCCAGTGCTTTCTTTTCAATCCCTACAGGTCACTATGGTTTACATCAAGGATATGGGTAAAAATCACAAACCAAGGTCAAATAACAGACCTGGTCAGAATAAGACCTACATATAAGTCAAGCTATAGACCTTGGTCAAACTACAGACCCTGGCCAAACTATAGACCCCAGTCAAAAATCAACTCTAGTCAAGCTATAGACCCTAATCAAGCTATGTACAGTCCAACATTAACAAATTCAAACTAACTATATTTCAACTGTGTAGCGTGGAATCAATTTGCTCTTCTAAACCAAAGTTGGTGTCACAAAATCACAAAGAAAACTTGCCAACATGTGAGAAATTGCCAAATGCAGTCTTTATGATTAACATCACAGCAATGTACCGTATGAGTTTGGAAAATCTGTTGTATCTAAATCAAATCAAATTAGTAACTCAACTTTCATTCATTTTTGTACTACATTGTGTGGCGGCTCCAATAAGAATGCTTCACTTCCAACCCATATTAATGTAATTATTTATACAGATCTCCAAACAAGGCTTAAAGTCTTACAAGATCGTAAACACATCTTACATATTACAAACCTTGTCAAAGACTTTCTTGAGGCAAAAGACGGGTACCTGCAATAATGGCGAAACTACGTACATCTTTCACATGCTGGTTTGACTTGGTATGGAATGTGATCTAATTATGTAACACAGTATAATGGACTTGTTTTTTTTGGGGGGGAGGGGCAGAAAAGTTACAGTAGCCTGTCAAAATTCCATCTAAGTGACTCCAGACAGTGCCAGATTGAGAGGTTGTTATTGAGAGCTGTTTGTTTGAGCATCAAGGGAAAGCTCATCTCCCGATCTTTGCCCATGCTTTCCCCCGAGCACTGAACTTGCAGCCCCACTTTTGTGTCAGAGTACAAAGGATTTGCCATTGGAATGACACACGTCTTGCTTTAGGAAGGTCCTACCCTCACAAATGTCTCTAGGGCAAAGAGAAAGTAAAGTCAATGAATTTATTTGTTTTAACAAACAATTCCATGAAAATAAACAGAGCATGCACTATAAACACTACCCGTACATGTATGGAAAGCATGATATTATGCACTGCAATTCAGTATAAGGATACCCATAAACATGTAGGTGAAATGCTTGAACAAAAGTTGTGGATGAGGCCACAGAATGAAGCCAAAAAAAAGGGGAAAAAAAGTAACAAAATAAAAACAAACAAACAATATAAATAAAACAAAATTACAGTACTAAAATATTGAAGGTGTAGGAGAATAATGCCCCCAGAAACTGGGGGCATTTCTCCAGAGGTGCGGGGAGACAAGCAGTTCAGTACAGTGTGGGTTGTAAAATCAGTAGCCAGACATGTCTTTCAATGCAATTGTTGGCCACATTTTGGATTCAGGAACAAAGCCTGAATTGAGACCCCTTGATCTGTTTTTGATTGTCTGGTACATATTTGAGACATTTGGAAATTTGGGTCACTTAAAGCATACGATAAAGAATAATATACTTTGCAAGAAAAAAGAAAGACAAGAAAATTGTATAAAGAAAACCTTTGTTTGAGATCTTTATGTTTAAAATCTTTATGTTTCTACATTATGTTTAAATTTTTTACGTAAAGAAAATGAAATAGAAAGATGTTTTGTGGTGACTAGAACTGATTTGACACAGAATGTCGAGTTTGTTCACTGCTTCTCTGAGCAGATATTTGTTAACTGTCCATGGAGCCGAGAAAGTCTGAGAAAATATTTTGTGAGCACGACGAGCAGTGGTTTACAATGTTGCAATGTCCAAAGTGTTAAGCAAGAAGACATTCTTCGAACTGGTTATCAATTAGAACAGAAGCCAATGCCAATTTGTTATCACTGATGTGATACTAATTTTCCTCTTTTATGCAGCCAGATTTTATTCCTATTTCTCCCTCTTGTTTCCACCGTTGTGGTTTTTTTCTGATTGTTTGATTCTGCTCTGTAACAAATCTCCCACTCAGTGCATCTCAACTTGTCTTGATGATATGATCTGCCAGTGTTTCCCACAATAATCATATGAAACTCATCCCTCCTTGGCCAACTCTTTCTTCTACCCAGATTGCATTTAGCTGTCACAGCCTTCGGATGCACCCACCTATGAGTGGTTCACTCTGACCACTTTCGTGTGCTTTGGATGCACTGATTTACATACATGGGTTCATTTTAATTAAGCAATGTACATCGTGGTACATGCATAATACAAATGAAAAATTGTATTTTAGGTGGTAAAACATTTTCAAATTGACATATTATTTTTATGTTTATCGGTTACCACCTTTTTTGTTTCAAAGCCTGCTTAGGGAAACGGCCTGGTCAGCATCTCTGCATTGTATTTTCCTTCCCTGACTATTCACAGTCTTAACAGGGAGGCTCTGGGTTGGACTCTGAACCGCTGAATATCAACGGATTACTGGTTACTGCTAGATGTTGGACTGGAGTCAGTTGCTGTTGCTGCGTCGGTGTATTTCTCTCTTTGATGAGGCCAATTTACCAGGTCTCCATGGAAACGCAAAGAGACATAGGGCCTGTTTGTTTCACATGGATCTGGATCGTGGTCAGTGACCCTTTCTTAGATGACTCGGAGGAGAGAACCGAGAGCAGTTGGAGAAGGCAACGAGTAACATCTGACCATGACGGATGGTCAATTGATGGCCACCGGTCCAGTCCAACTTGACACGAATATCAGAGGAGAGAACCAAGAGCAGCTGAAAAAGTCAACTATATGTAGCAACATCTAGCGAAGACTGATGAATAATTAATGACCAACGGTCCGGTAAAAGGTAGTTATTTAACCCGACCCACTTAATAGGCCTACCAGCCATTGGAGGTACACTGCAACTTCATAAATGTATTCTAATGGCCGGTGCTTCCCCCCCCCCACTTTTAAACCGTCTGCCGCCGTTGAAGAATACTTGAGGTGAAGAACTCACCAGACTGGTTTGGACTACGTGGAATCCAAAAGAAAGTGCACTGATATCAAGAGTTGGTCATGAATGGAAGTAAGAAGTCACCCATAAAAAAAATACGCAAGAGGCAGGGGGAAGGGGTGACATTGTGCTCACCTTGTGTATGGGGAGAGTCCAAGGAAATGTGTACATACACAGCAATCAATTTCTTTTTAATAAATAACCCTGCACTTTTATCTACATGTACATGCACTATGTGCATAGATACTTTGTGGAGGGTCTTGAATACATGTAGATGATATATACAAACTCAAGTACCGACCTGCTCAAAAAGCAGGTAGAATAAAAAATTTCAGAGTGTTTCAAAATTGTATTTATACTTTGTTCATGAACATGGTAACGATTTAGCCTGTATTGGTATACGTAAATCATTCCAAATAAAATAAATGACCTGTGACTAATGGCAGTAAATCCTTCAGTATGCTCACCTTTGAGGTAGTTCTCGTTGAAACTACACTTGCACTCTGCACTGACCCCAGCAACAATCTGCCTCCTCAGGTCATCGGTGAACCGTGGGTTGGTGACCCATACTTCGTAGGCTGCATCCAGAATGTGCATCTGTATCGTCTGTTTGAAGGCCCTCCTCGGGCAGCGGTTGGTCTCGCCGGGAGTGCGGGCCGAGAGGGTGAAGGCCGATGGGTCTTGGGTGTTGCAGCATGCACAGCGCGATATGGAGGGTGCAGAAATGTCCGCCACCGCACTGCACAAAGAATTTCAATGATGTCAAGTTTTACTTGAAAAAAAAAAAGGAAGTCTAATTTCCTGGACATAAAGTCATACAAAAATACATGTAAGCTAAAAAGTAGCTGTGTTTACTGAGCGTTAAGAATCCATCGCACAGAAATGTAAATTTTCGTCCCATTAGCTCACCGGTACTTCCCTTATTCAGCTGCTATGTCTTCTAAAGAACACGGAAGACTAAAAGTCTCATTATCACCTTGGAATTTCTTTCATTCATTGTGCCCCCTTTTATATTTTCGTATGGATGTTTATATTGATGTTTTCATAAGATGTTACATTTTAGTTTATTTTGCACTTTTTATAAGTTATTTTGTCCGCTGTTTTGTTTTTAGTATTTGTTGTGTTAATGACATTTGTTTTCATTTTTTTTATAAAGTCTTAATTTCAATTGATGTCCATGTTATGCAAAATAGGGCTCATATGGAAAGAAGTTGTATGACTGATATAATTACCTTCCATAAATTAAACAACAAATAAAAACATCCAACGGACCTGAAGTTTCTGGCGTAGATGCTGGCAAAGCCCAGAATGGAACTCAGCTCCGATGAAGACCCTTCAGTGACGTTGGTGAATACTACCGCGTCCACCAGGCCTGCGCTCGTCACTGGGGTGCCCTGGATGAACTGACTGTCAGAGTTGCGATAGATGCTGACAGCGCCCTCACCCGGCCTGATAACAGCCTCTTCCGACTGTGGGAAGAGTGCGTCCACGGGCGGGCTGACGCTGCCAGATCCGATTACAAAAATGCCGTCGGATGGGATGACTCGCCGAGTGAGTGGGAGGGAGTAGTAATAGACTGGGCCCGTTTTGGACGAGGAAGACAGCACCAAAGTGAAAGCATCCAAGTGGGCACCAGGAGGTCCCCTCAGCTCCACATACTCCCCTGACTCTGCTCCTCCGTTCCGGGGACTGACCTCGCTGATGATGACATTGCTGGGTGTTGAGGCGCTGGTGCCCACCAGACACCGGTTCTCCTGGCCAGGAGTGGGCGTGGTCAGGGCAAACGCCACGCTGGCCAGCGGCACGCAGCAAGCACAGCGACTGATGCTCGCATCTCCCCGGCCGAAGTCGGGACTGACTTGGACCTGGGGCTGTCCCGGGGTCAACAGATCCAGGACAGCCATGCTGGAGGGGTTCTCGACTCCGTACACCACGGCATCAAGCAGGACAGCCGCTGAGGTCTGATCGTTATCTTTATAAAGGGCTACAGCGCTGGAGACATCACTGTGCAAGAAGTCACTGGTGCTAATTTCCAGATCAACATTCCACTCTGCACTGGGCTTGCCGTACACAAAGTAACCATTCCTGTCAGAACAGAACCAATGGTAAACCCCTTGAAACACACTGGTCGGATTGCAAAATACAAGAAAAAAAAAATGTGCCTGAGGTTGTGCCAAGACACTACAGTCGTGGGTACGACAAATGTGTTGAACGACAGTTATGACGGGGACAAGTTTGTGACCCCTCCCCTCAATGTGAGGCCAGCTAAGGCACTATACAGTACCGAAGCATGACGTCCCTGTGAACCAAGATGTACATGTATTGTGCAAATGAATGGAGTACACGTGTTGGTTCGTGTACTGGTTCTCGTGCTACATGTAAATCTCTTTTACGCACATAATTGTGCATGTGACATACATGTGTATCTACTGCACTCTTTTACATTCACAATTTCAGGTTTTGACAAAAAGAGACATCCCCTTTTGCTCTCCCAATCTTGTCCATAAAACACAACACAGAATATGATATTCAAATACCTGGGGGCCAATTTCACAGAGCTGCTTAAGCACAAAATTTAAGCATTAAAAAACCTTGCTTAAAAAAACAAAGGTTACCAGTTCAAACTTTATCTGATTGTCATGCTAACCAAAAGACTGCTAAATACCATTCCAAAACAGTATACCTCACATGGAGTTTTAGCTGGTAACCTGACTTATCAAGCAAGGTTTTTTGTGCTTAAGCAGCTCTATGAAATTGGCTCCAGGCCACATGCTCTACTCAGACTTTGGTCAGTTTGTTTCCAATTGTTCCCCAAATCACAAACTGTCCCTTGAGATTTTGCCCACAGGCCGAGTGGTTGTGTCATGTCAATGGTAACGTTTTTGCTTGGAGTTGCTGATCCATATTACAACGGGTAAATTGTTTCCTGTACACAGCACGCTATCAGTACACAGCTTCAACTTCAAAGCCTTTGATGTTGGAAATGTCAGCCTGACCACAATAGAGGTTATGCATAAATACGTCCTAAGAGGGAAACAGCTTTGTATCACAGAGAGGCTTGAGTAAACCTTTCATGCATTTGTTGTTAACTAGACTAAAATAACCAAACAGCCTCTGAGACGCCATGGAGACGCCATGAACACTGAACCTCTATGTATCTAAACACTAATATGAAATTTTGTACTGAAAAATGATAATTTAGAATTGTTGAAGTAAGATGTGTTTTTTGGTGTCCTTGATCTGGTAAAAAATCTTACCCATTGGTTGATTTGCCATTCAGAGATTGGACAGAATATGTTCTTACACCTGACCCTCCCGAGTCATAGAGTTTCACTGATAATGAATCCAAGAGGGTGGAGCCATGCCCACCATCATACAGCTCAACAAACCCAACCGAGTCACCGTCGAGTTTGATCTCGTTGATGATGACTGGGTTGCCGGTGCAGATGTTAGGTTGACCTGTTGAATAAAATATGAGATTGCAAGTTTGTCTTACCTGTCCCTGGCGATGTTACCAACTTTAAAGTGATCTTTTTAAAAAATAAAACAGTTATGGTGTTTGGGCATAAAGTCTCCATGAAAGGTCTGGTTGTGAAAAGAGGGTCACAGAGTCAATTACAAGTCCATGTAAGTCCATCACAAACCATCCAGTCAAACACCAAATTGAAAGCTGTTCAAATGATCAGTTGACGATAGTATTCTCTAGTAATTGTTCATCTTCCTACTTGTGACTGGTCTCATGTCGTAGACTCATCTTCATGCAGGCTGTAAAGGGTATAATGACCATGAATGTAAAACAAATCACGAAGGGCTGCACCAAATAATTTCAAAAATGTTGGCTAAAACTGTTACCTGGCGTTGGTTGCGACACCGTGAAGGAGGAGAGCGTCCTGGAGTTGTTACTCAGACAACGCGAGAGAGACTCGTCTCTGTCCGAGTAGGCTGAGTATTCGATGACCGATCTCTGACCGGGTGCTAGCTTGTCCAACAGAGTCTTGTCGTCGGTAAGGGAGGCCTCGGTGTGGTAGACGATCACGTCCACCATGTTCAGCGGGGTTGCGATGGTTCCACGGGGGAAGAGCCGTGCCTGGGTGTGGTAGAGAACCACAGCATCAGGCCCATTTTGTATGAAGTCATCTGGAACCAAGATGTCGGGGGTCGGCTTGACACTCGATGTTCCAATAACAAAGAAGCCATTCAAGTTGGTCCTATCAGCAAAACAAATGAACTTACATGCATCACATTTACAGATCTGCAAACAGCTGACTGAAATTAGGATGACAAATATTACAAAGATGACAATGGAACAATTAAATTGCATAAGCCACTACTCAATGAAGCATACTTTAACTAAACAACACAGCAAAAGTCAATGTAGTGTATTTATTAGAAAACTTGTGTTCTCATACCTGAGTTTTCATCCTGCATGTTATCAGCAAGGAACTGTCAAAATGACTTTCTGTTGGGACATTTTTTCATTTTTGAATTTCTAAACACAGTAACACTACTTGTGAAAAATATTAAAAAGCAAGAAATCATCTTTTACCATCTGCCAACAGCCATGTAGTTGATGTCAAGTGAAAATGGCTCAAAAATACTGTAAAAATATAATCTGAAAGATTCCAGTACCAACCTTAGTTATAACACAGAATTGAATCCTTTCTTATGTTTAACATCCCCCCATCGCCATCCAATCTAGGGACTGCATTTGAAGGTGAATGCTGATTTATTTATTTTATTTGTTAGCCACGCTGTCCATTATACAGGTACCTTGAAACAGAAAACTCATTGGCCCTGCAAAAAAATACATTACATTTATCCGGAAAAAAATCTCACCATGAAAATGAAAACGACACGGTGAAATAAAGACACTGCCTGGACTGATTAAGGGGGAGGAGTTTAATATCCTGTTCGTGACATATCTGTCAATGTTTACTGCTTCGACACACGAACACTGCTGTAGGCATCAAACGTCAATTACACTTAATAGCGACCCTGCCTGATGGAAAACTCTACAGGCGACCAACTGAGGAAAATTGCTTCATTTATTTTTTTATACAGGGTACATCTACATCTATTTTAATCTACCACAAAGACAGTCCACACGTAGGCAAAACTGATTTTCAAAAAGTGCAATGTTTGATCAATGTGCTCATCTGCTTGCTTCAATTTTCCATGTCTTGATTTTTTCACACATTAACCCTAACTGTCCTCAATCCTTCACCTGAGGATTGAGGACTGTTAGGGTTAAACTGAGTAAAACCGAGGCACACGCAATTTGGGAATAAACACCACCCCCCCCAAAAAAGGGAAAAATTGAGTCAAAAATTACAAGCAAATTCCTAATAAAGACAGAACTCTGAAAAAGGTAAAAATAAGTAATGTACGTAAATTTCCTTGAAGTTTTCTCTCAAGATACAAAATACAGATTGTAAAAGAAAGACCTTACAACCGTACTTCAGAACACATCCTGCTGTTTAAAGGTTTCATGTGAATAAAACAAACAGTGGGCTGACTGCTATTCAGATGAGGTCTTCAAGTGAAGAGGACATGTTTCACGGAAGACGTCAAGGAAAGAAATACTTGGACAAAATTGAATGACGTACATTTACTGCCTGTCACGACACACAAGCAAACAGTTCAGTTGTTCATTTACTCAGTGGGTACTTGGAAAAAGGATGTTGCTGTTCTTGTGAGACACTGGGAAGCTTTTTTTTTTTCTTCCGTGCTCCGAGGAAATATAATTTAAGCTTGCGGGCACGTTTGGCAAACTTTGTTAATGGTCTGCGCATGCCGGGAGAAGCCCAACGTGTCAACATAGAGGGGTCGAATCTACACCCAAGGGTCCAATTATTCAATGCGTTTCAATCTTACAATATGAGTTACAATGGCCAGAGCCACTTTTGAGATAAAGGCCTTTATGATGAATCTCCCACACAGTAAATCACAGGGAAATCTCGACATTTTTCATCCGCATAATGTCCATATTCATCAGGATGCTAAACAGAGTGATCAATCGAAACAGAAAGCTCAGTTTCCCCTTTCTAATGCAAACTCAAACTGAATTACAAAAAAATAACCTTAAGACTTATTTTGTTGGGATGTGGTCACAACTACCGGTACATATACCTCTCTTTTATGAGATTTATTGATTCAAGTTATTAAAAATACACAAAAAGGGAGCAAAAGCATAAATAGGAGGAACTCCCACCTCTGGTTGCCACCTACATGTAGGTGATCGGAGGACATACCTTTGCATTTCATTGACAGATACAGACAGGTGTCATTCGGAATGTTATAGGAAAAGTGCCTTACCTTCTTTTGTCAGAAAAATAATCAAAAATTTATTTTTTACATTGTTTGGACATTACGCCCTGGTCTTTTCTACTAGTGTGAGTTCAACCCAATTCAAGTTTTATTCAGTAATCACTTTGTTAATGATTTTATAGCTATGTTCTTTTCAATGTTCTGAACGTATTGTGAATGATATTGTTGTATCTTTGTGTCATATTTATAATAATTTTATCCTATTTTAATGTTATATTACCATGTCAAACCTTGTAAATTTAATTGTAATTCAGCCTCTTGGCTGCAAAGATTGAATATACATAGCCTTAAACCTTAAACCTAAACCTATGAGGTATTTCTTCTGGTTAAAGAAACTAACATTCAAAAGTGCCATATCAACAGATCACGTTCAGAACAAGGTTGTGTCCAAATCAACTGGCTGCGGCTAGACGAAACACATGTACATCCATGGACAGCCATTCCAGCTGCCAGCAAGTGGCTTCCATATGGACTCTTGTGTTAATTCAAGCTGCAGCCACGTCATTCAGACACGACTTGAGATCACTGGACAGTCTCAGGGCCCAAGTAATGAAGGGGGAAAAAAAAGAAGATCTGCCGGTGGCCGGGCAAAATATCTATATTGTGCAGAAGGATTATTCTCAACAATAAAAATGACAGAATGATTTCTTGATTAAATGGGTCACAGTGAGTGAGCGGTGACTTTGCAGTCAGATTTTGAGTCAGATTTTGGTGAGGTCAATGGGCACCACAAAATGATTTGACCCAATCTTTGGAGAAATAAAGGCCACCCACAATGACATGTCTAAATGACTCAAATTACCAATTTAATACTTCAGAAGGTGGAAATCATGGGGGGGGAAGCGATTAGCAAGAGAACCTTACACTGTGATGTAATTAGTAGGCTTGACCAAGGAATCCAGCTGGCTGTCTGTACTAGTATCCATCATGTACAGCCAAACAGTTGGCACCAACCGTCTGAGAACTTCATTATTTCTCCATTTAGACGGGAGTACAAAATGTCAATTTTAATAAAAAATTAATCTTTTTTCCTAATCTTTGGGGTTTGAAGTACAAGTAGTGACAGGGAACTAACATAGGTGACCTCTGTGAACATTCGCTTCAATTCATTATCTTTCTTTCAAAGTTAATCTCAATATTTTTCAAACTTAATCAATTTAATCTTTTATTTTCATCTAAATCTCCCCTCATGCATGTATGAATGTACACTTCTATTTCATAGGATTTTACTTAACTACAAAAGATGGGTTTTACAATGAGATTAGCCAATCCATTACATGGTCCTGTAGCAGAAAACTGACATTGCATTGCACTGTGTGTATTATGCAAATCCTGAAGATTATCCAAGTGCTTTCTGTGTTCTAGATTGCTACTGGTTGGAACTCAATTTCTGTTGAGATGTTTCTCTTCTAAGTTGGGCATTCAAACAAGAGGGAGATTTTCCAAAGAAATCAGTTACTACAAAAACACTACCAAAGTTTTAAATTTTCCAAGGCAAATTTCCTATCTGAGAGTTGAAGCAGAGCACTACTAGGTGTGAATACAACTGTTGAGGAGAAGATAGTGTGCTGTGCGTAAGGCCGTGCCTGGGTAATATCCATAGATATCACCAACCATCAGCTTTAATTAATGCCTCTGAAAACTTAATTGATCATATCTGGACCTCCCGTCCAGAAATGTATTCACGCAATGGTGTGTTAGCGTTGGCTGTAAGTGACCATTCATTAATTTATGCTGTACGTAAGGGTTTGAAGACTGACAAAGGACCGGCACGTAACATCAGAGCACGGTCGTATCGTAGCATTTACGAAAATGAGTTCACTCAAGATCTTGGAAAGGTACTTTGGTGTGATAGTGAAAGATACGATAGCGTTGACCCTGCATGGAGCAATTTTGAAGACATACTTATCCCCATATGTAACAAACATGCTCCGTTTAAACAGACTAAAATTCCAAACAAGACACCCAAATGCTTTAATGATAATTATCTTGTTCACAGGAGAAAGTTACAGCAGACTTAAGTTTGTGCTCAGAATACTAAATCGACCAATGATTGGGACGCCTATTGCGACTTGAGAAACAAGACCAACAATTTAGCCAAAAGAGCTGCTGACCACTTTGATGCATGTTTATACACCCAACAGGACACAGAACCACTTGAGAAGCTGTTTCAATTTGTGTTACTTCATGGGAGGTTTGTCGCCTGCTTTGCGAACTTGATGTCAACAAGGCTACTGGGCTTGATGGCATTAGCCCCTGACTATTATAGGTGGGCTACAGACAGTTTGCGGCACCATTGACCCACCATTGACCCACATCATGAACTTAAGCCTCTCCACTGGTTCTGTGCCCCTGGCATGGAAAAAGAGCAGAATAACTCCTGTATTTAAGACAGGTGACCGTCAAGATGTTAATAATTATAGGCCAATTTCAGTTATTCCTACTTGTATGAAAATCTTGGAGAAACTTGTACATGAACAGTTGCTAGGTTATATGGAAAAACATAACATTATAACTGATAATCAGTCAGGCTTTAGACCGATGCACTCCACCCAGACATGTCTCCTAAACGTTTCTGATTACTTACGGATAACATGAACTCGGGGTACTTTACTGGGGCAGTTTTTCTGAATCTTAAGAAAGTGTTCGATACTGTTCATAATGAACGTCTTCTTGGTAAACTTAAGAATATTGGAGTGCATGGACAGGATCTTGACTGGTTCTCATCCTACTTGCATGAACATCAACAGGTCACCAAAATAAGTGATAACTGTTCTTCACTAATTGGGGCGAATTATGGAGTACCTCAGGGGTCTATATTGGGACCTCTCGTTTTTACTTTGTACATAAATGACCTTTCTCATATTATATGACAAGATACAAAGATGCTTTTATATACTGATGACACAGCAATTTTTATTCACACTAAATCTATCGATATTATTAATAGAGAACTCAACAGTGTCATAGGGAAATGTTTACGTCTTCAGACAACTCATAATATCAACCAAACCAAAAGTATGCTGTTTGGTACTCGGGCCAAATTACGTCGTACCCAGGAAACTTAACAGATTACCATTAACAACATTACCAATGAAAACGTGACCCAATTTAAATACCTGGGCATCTGGCTTGATCCGGCTCTTACATGGAATACACATGTAGACAAGCTTGTTAAAAACGTGAACAAACATGTGGGGATCCTTCGTAGAGCCAAAAGTGTTCTTTCTCAGCATACTCTAAATTTGCTTTACTAAACTCGAGAAAATCCAAAACAACGCTGGAAGAATCATTTTGGGCATTCCTCGAAGATCTCCAACAGGTACTCTTTTATCCACTCTTGGATGGCAACCCCTCAATGAAAGGAGAACTTTTCACCTGACTACCCTAGTTTAACATCTAGATCGCCTCATCAACTCTGCAATTGTTTTCAACTAGTTTCTGACTCTCATTCATACAACACCAGATCTGTTTCGCAGGGTAACCTGGTGCCTCCAGTATCTAGATCTAACTCAGGAAAACGTAAATTTGCCTTTCGTGGGGTGAGTTTATTCAACGTTCTCCCTGCGACACTTAAACACCCTTGGCCTCTCACTTTAGCAAGTTTCAAGCTCCAGTACAAAAACTTGATTTTGTAAGAATTTAGGTACATATGGACTACAAGGACATGTGAGCATGGGCGTGTTTTTGTCTATGGGAATGTGTACATGTACATGTGTGTGTATATTTATGTGTAAGTGCACTTATGTATGTATATATTCATGTACATATATACATGAACTCCGCCTTTAATGGGGGTATATGTCCTTGATGGCTGCCGATATTGCTTTTACTGCCAATGTACCGACCAATCAAGTATTTTAATCCGTTTTAGTGTTTTATCAATTGAGTGTTATTTTAATGGTTATCCTTGCTGTTTTGTCGTTATTAATTGATTATCTAATATTGTTATTTTTTATCGTTAATTGCTTGTGTTTGCTGAGCACCTCTGGAAAAAAGTCATCCACTGAAAGGTTTTCCCAGGGTAAACAAGAAATAAATGCATACACACAGTGCATCTGGGCTGTGGGTGACAGGAAGAGGGCTGGCCCAACATCAAATCTTATGCCCACTTGAAGAGGCGAGGGTACTCTGAGAAATATCACCGTGGGAGAGGAAATGAATGATGACTAAGCTTTCACACGACAAGTGACTGTGATATAGAAATGAGGGGGGTCATTAGTTAGTCTCATGTGAGAGAAGTCTGGCCGGTGATCAATAGCGCCCTTAGCTGGGAAAAAAAATACGACTTTGGGCTAAAATGACAAATGGTTGGAAGTGACTAACCCGGCAGATATGTGTCACTGACTGCAGAAGACCACTCACAGCAACAGTGACACAGGATCAAACAAAGGTCCATTTGAGGCTCTGCCGTCATTTTAGATAGTGGAGAGTAAAATGGGAATACAAGAATACAGTTTTTAGGATGGTATAAGTAAAGTACAATATCTTTTTTTATCTTGATCACTGAGTGCTTGTTGGGTTCATCATCGTGTATGTGCAGGTACAAGGCTGATTCTGCCCAGGGGCGGCCTCGTATTCATTTGTGTCTGGCTGTTAAATTTCACACAGTGACTTGCAATAGAAAATGGCCCTTTTTTTAGGTTAAGCAGCGAGAATGTTGAGTGAGAGCAGATTAGATGTATCAGATTATTTTAGATGGGAATATCACATTCTTATACACAAATGTGTCCAGAAATACTTTGGGAATGTTTCTCATTCCAAAACAAAGGAGGTGGGAAAAACAACCATCCCAGAAATACATTTCAAAAGGGTCCCCTGGCATGTACACATTAATTTACTAATTACCCATCAAACACAACAATTAGCCCTAACACTCCTCAGTCCTCCCACAGGTGAAGGATTGAGGAGGGTTAGGGTTAGTCCTAATTCTCGACACACTTTTGCGAAGGACATTTCTGAACATTGTGCTGGAATCCAATGGCACTTTGTTGTAATCTACACTATCAAAGGGGATGCGGTCTCATGTTGAGAAAAACTGAATATGCTCTCTCTACCTTAATCCCCTCCGAATCCCAATTAACCTCCACATGGATTGTCAATGCTCTGGGAGAATTCTAGTTCACGAGCCCTTGAGGGAAAAAATGACGCTTGAGAATCTCACTGACCTGTGTCCGCTGAGATCCATCTCCCAGTAAGACCGGTCCTGATTGGCTCCGTTGAACAGGACCAGTAGGAAACCGTCCAATGAGGACATGCCTCGACCTTTGTCTGTGAGTTCAATGAACTCGCCAGCGCTCTCAGCCCCGCCACTGGCCTCAACGTTGACCTCATTGATAACAATATCTGGCAAAAACGTCCAATACCACACGATTATTATTTGTGACAGCCTGATTTTAGCCATCCCTGACAAGCAATTTTTTTACAGTTGGTCTCCTCACAACTACCCAAGGATCACACCTGGCATTCAACGGCCATCAACCCTTTTGTGGATAGTATTATTTTGGGCCGAAAATGTCAACTTTCAGAAATGGCAAGATTTCGTGAACGACTTTTTTTATAAAGCCACACACTACGAACACTAATTCACAAGAGTTATTTCACCGGTATTTGTAGCAAATCTCACAGCAACCTCATATTTTTCAATGCTCTGGGGTGCACTCTGGAAGTGACACGTGCTACAAAAGGCTTTGTAGAGTTCAAGCACAATACACGCTCTGCCTCCACAGACTTCTTGGACTTTTTGTGTAGGTATAAACAAACAGCAGATTAGCGTGTTTAAACATCAGCCCGTGGTGAGAAAGGTACGGAAGACATTTTGATCCATCAGGCCTGCCTGTGCATAGAGATAGCCAGATAATGTTTTCACGTCTTTGGTTGCAAAGTGGCTTGAACAGTCAAGTAATGACACATTTTGTGTCCCCATGGACATGAAAGAAAGGCACGCCTAGAGAACGATCGATCTGTAACTGAGTGTGTAAGAAAAAAAAACCCACACTATTATGACACAACACAGGAGACCGGGTAGATTTTGGGTCAGAGTACATACATCTCTGTCAACAGCAATGTATCACACCTAAAAACAAGTTCCATTTGCACTGCTCCCTATCCATTTAAGGTAAAAACTGAATCATGAATTTCCTGAGAGCCATTTCCCTCGACAAAACTATGTTTTAAAAAAATCTCACAGAGTGATACCTCTTAATTGGAATACATCCCACTACTTACCCTAGACGAGCACATTTTTTTTTTCAGTGGTATAATATGAATTTTGTGATGTGGCCAAACACAAATCAACGTCTCCTCCATTCTGAAATAAGGTCAGACTTCAGTTCCCGAGTAACGGGGGACTTACGTTGCCAGATGAAAGAGAGAAATGTCTCTGTCAAAGTTCCCTTGAGTGAGTCACGGCCAATGGGTAATTGACTTGAGATTGACTTGTAATTGACGATTGGGGACAATCTGTGAGAGAGAATCGAATGGCACTGACCTGGGTAGATGGAATTGGAGAATCTGCTGCAGTTATTTGGTCGTCCTGGGGACGGGAAGCCCATGCTGAACACCTCAGGGCTGAGCCGCTGGTTACCGTGGCAACGGTTGATGGTTTCATCCCCCGTCGCATGATTGGCGTCCTCCAAGACAACAGATCGGCCTGATGGAGGTTTAAACAAAAAAGACCAACCAAATTCAAGACCGGCTATGGTCACATTTTTTAGAGATTCCCCAGATGGTTTTCATTTGACTTTTCTTTGTTCCATTTAAACAAAACAGAAAATATTGCCAAGAAGTACCAGGAAGCAGCTTGTCCACCAGACTGATGTGACTGTTGTCCTCCGTTGAGTAAACAATGGCATCCACCAAACTCCTGGAGGTAGCCTGGGTGCCCTGTGGGAAGGCGCCGCTCGGGGCGCGATACAAGGCAATGGCGTCTGGCCCATCTTGCAGGAATCCCCCGCTGGTTCTCGGCCTGAGTTTGAGATTCACTGAGAAACAAGCAGAAAAAACATCTGGGGTAGTGGGGTATATTTGGCTTGACTCCACATCACAAAATGTTTGCTCAGATTATTTCCCGCAAACTCCATGATTTTCCAGTGTCACAAAAGAAACTCCATACATTCTTTGTATTTAAATTTCCGAGGGCTATCAATACCCATGTCAAGTAACAGAGCCCAGGCTGTGCCATCCTTAATCCTACAGAAACTACCAACACTATCTATGGATTCTGAAAGATGCGATCCGTGACTGGAACAAGGCTTTGTCTCAAAACGCACATTTGCCCCTTTCAAAAGAGGGAGACATGTTTATCTATCATTTTGCATGAGATTTTAACAAATCTCTGTAAATTAATTGTTTGCTTTGTACTGATGGCCAGCCATTTTAATCAACCACAAGCAGGGAAAATCTTTGACTGTGACATAGTAAGAGAGAGGTCTATGGATCATTTGAGGAGAGTTCATTACTGCATTGACACCACACCCAAGCTGGTGTCGTTACATGTGAGCATGAACACACTTTAGAAAGTCACAATGCCCAACTGGTCAAAGAAAAATGTTACAAGTGTATTACCTGCACGTAAGCATGGTGCTCTGCAGTTATGACTTATAATTCTGGTTACCAGATATGAAGCTTGAAAGTCACATGGTCTTACATTTTAATCCTAGAGGCATCTTTCTCAAAACCAGTGAACATTTGGTTCTGTGCAAGATCACAAACACATATACCATACCTCTTTCCGTATCCTGAGCACCGATCACAAAGTAGCCATTGAGGTCAGTGCGTTTGCCATGCAAGTCCACGGTTGCATAGGAGCGGTCGTCGTAGTGTCCGTTGAACAGGACCAGGCTCAGGTACTGCATCTTGACATTGCCCACCCCACCGTCATAGAGTTCGATGAACTCCTCCTGCGTAGCCTGGCCGGGGTGCTCCACGTTGACCTCGTTGATGATGACATCGTTGGAGTAAGTGGGGCAGTCGTTGAGGCTCCTCGGGGTGTGGGGCCGGAGGACAAACGGCCGACGGGAACGTAGACTGGGCGACAGACAGCGACTCAAGGAGAAGCCAGACATCTGGAGTGTCCTGGAATCAAACTGGAGAAAGCCCAGAGATTTCTGTTTGAGGCTCCCTATCTGCACTTGCATCGGTTCTATCTGGTGTACTAAGCTCTTCATTACTGCATCTGTTGGCAGCCCCAAGCAATGGGGGAAGGGGGGGTAAGCAACATTTATGAAAAGGAGTGCCCCAAATGGAAGTGAAGCTTATCATACAAGGGGGCATATTTTAGTCAGAATTTCTGCTTTTAAAAACAGGAACTAACCGGTTGAGGCCAAAAGAACTTCGAAACACAGAAAAGGTATCTTCCCCCAAAAGAGGAAGCACACAATGGAACACTCCCTCTGGATCTGCTACCAATATCAATAAACAGAGGATATAAACCACAAAATGAGTCTTGCCGCCAATTTTTCTGATGCTTTGTTTCAGTTTGAAATAGAACGACCAATTCCAAGTGTTTATTTTGACACATCACTCCACTTGAAAGACTGACAAAAACAGTCATCCTGGGGACGAACAGTTTAGGCTTCCAACTTACAGTGCAAGATTTATTTCAATGTCCGCAACTCTGAGGCTTCCAACTTACAGTGCAAGATTTATTTCAATGTGCGCAACTCTGAAGTAAATCTGGCAACTTGCAACTCATTTTGCTAGACTGGGTTGCAACATAAGCAGTGTCCAAAACTTATGCCCCCCCCACAAAAATAGCCTCCGGTTTTTGGTCAGCGCATACATCGCCGTAGACCTGCGTGTTGGCAAAATAAAGTTTTTTTTTATTTAGTATATAACAATGTCCAAAAGCTGCCACACTTGCTTAATTGACTGGAATCCTACTATTCTGCATAATTTTAACATGTTTTTGATCGGGTACAGTTGAATAATATGTACAGTAAGGGAGTCCCTCCAGTTCCCTATACATTTAGTCGGGCACTCTTGTTCAGATGACGTCATTTCTGAATTATACATTTACATCTGGGAACCAGACAAACGAGGTGGTCTTATGTCCTGTGTCCATGTACAAGGTGATAATGCTTTTAAACAGTAAAAAGTGTGGGGGCCAGTTTGTTGTAATGTTGGTAATGGCCAGTGTTATGTGCACACGCAGACACCACAGACATCATACGTTATACGTACATCATTTACAGAAAAAAAAAAGCATTGAAAAAAAAAAAAAGCTGTGTCGCTGCACCATTTTTGGAGCCAGCTCCTGACCAGAAACCGGAGAATTTTTTGGCCCAAGTTGAACATTTTCTTCTTTCTTTTCAAACTTAATTTGGCTTCAGGGCTCACCAGCATGGAAACCAGGAGATATCATATGAGCTCATCCAGTGAGGGGAGAGGTGAGGGCTGGGGAGTGACTATCATTTCTCCAATCATTTTGCCAATTTTGTACAAGATTTATTTCTGTTTTAATTTCTGTATTAAAGTTTGTAAGGTGTCCTTACACTTCTTGCACCTTGTTGTATTCAGTGAGATTTTGACTATTAAAGTAAAACACCTAAGTTTCTAGAAGTGAACCTTACGCCTGAGGCTGTGCTTGGTGTCAGTACGTTGGTTAGCCCCGTGGGCTTACTGTTCAGGTCTGTGTAGACAACAGCGTCAATCAGGCCCTGGGATGAAGGCGGACCACTCTCTGGAAATGAGGCTGCCGTGGATGCTCTATACAATGCCACAGCTCCGTACATGTGCCGCATGAACCCTGGGCAGGAAGACAGTGCAGCAAAGTCAAACAAATTATGGACCAAATGAAGGAACTTCTGACAAAAGGGCAAAAACCTTGCCCAAATCCAGGCCTGAATCTATCAAACCTGAAAACTTATGCCAAGCTCAAGCCCATAACCTCCTGCTCACTAACGCAGACATCTATAACCACTCAACCACCATGCTTGCCAGGGTTGGCTTATAGAAGTCAATCTGAAATAGCTGACCATAATCACTGATTTGAAATGATTTTTGGAAAGATTTTTTTTTTAACCATGTTCTGTTCAGTGTTAAGGCCACTTCATACTTCGGGCAAATGCACAAGTAACACAAATTGGACATAAAACACATTCACAGTGAAATTCGCTTGAGTTGAAATGTGGTCAACTGTTGTGAATTTGCAGTTGATTAATCTGATGTTACAATTTCACATTTGTGTTTGCTTTCAGGACCAAGCAGGACCCAAAGAACCCCAAATGAGATTACGGTATACAAGCCCCAGGTACATGTATAACGTAGGGCCTGAAAACCCAATCCATGTGTTTACCTGGGCAGACTACCAACCCAGTACTCAGAGGCAGAAGTCAAGGAAAGAACCACAAACCACCACACCAACCTGACTCCCCAAATTTTCATCGTTTATCACAAACACTTTTTTCTGTCAAATGAAGGGATCACACCGAGTTCGGATCCCTAACTGGCATTCTCCTTACCATCGGCAAACAAGAACTGGGCCTTAGGCAGTACGTTTATGGTCCCCATGATGAAGTAACCCATGCTGTCTGTGGAGAATCCAGTCAGTGGTATGGTCCAATAGGAGGCGTCACCTTCTCCATATAGCACCACCACAAAATCATCTGTTGGGATGCAAATGATAGTTTTACAAGTACAGAAGCTTGACTGAATAAAAAATTCAAATCAATGTCAAAAGGAAGAGGGAGAAACTTCTAGTTGACAATGTAATCTACTGAAGGCAGGGCCATTTTTTTTCTCTGATAAATGAAAGGCAAATTCTTTGGTCTGTTCTATCCTCCTGCCTTCAAAAAGTATTTAAAACACCCAAAAATATACCTTTACCTCCGTAAGCCAATAAGAGGATACATAAAAAAAATCCAAAACTTTTTGGTTCCCCTAAAACATGCTTTGCCCCCAATTATTTGGTTCAGAATATGCCCTTGATTGAGGGCTTTCGAAATTACCAGAGCCATTTTAGTAATTTTAGAGTTTAACCCTAACAGTCCTCAGTCTTCCAACAGGTGAAGGATTGAGGACTGTTAGGGTTAAAGCCTTGAAAAGAATCCTGCACAATGGAAAACATAGGAACTGTCTACATTTTTCACACACAAAGTTTCCCTTTCGATCAGGAAAAAAATGAATGAGGGAATCATCAAAAGAGAGAGCTCGGTTTCGTTCTTTCTGATCCACACTGGAGCAGAATTACTGGGAAAATGGCCTTAAGACTCATTTTGACAGATCAGGTCACACATGTGACAAGCTACTACCCTTTAACCAAATATGTAATTTCTTCGACTTTTAAGTCAATTACTGGGAATTGAAACAAATCTAGTTTCTCCTGAAAAAAGAGAAAGGTACCCGATGACACTGGTGATAGACTGATACTCCTTGGTGGAACAAGCACACGGAATATCCAGTGTTGTATTCCAGATCTCTTAAGACCATCACAAAACCATCACAGACTGACGCAAGACCTCCAGTCTGAATTCAAGTCAAGTCACAAGCTATTCAAATGGACTGCAACAAAAGCATTACTTTGCCACTGTTCACCCTGTTACCTGTGACTGGTCTAGTGCGTGGTCTTGTGCATGGTCTTGTGTCTGGTCTTGTGCATGGTCTTGTGTCTGGTCTTGTGCATGGTCTTTTGTCTGGTCTGTGATGGTCTCAACTACAACACTGTGAATAATTCTTTCACCAAAAAGGTGTTGTGACTTGTCAACTTGCACATGCTCCTCAGGTTTATGAACAACCTTGTGAGTGCTGTGCCACCAACACCACTACAGTAACACACGGAGCATCTTTTCGGATTAGTCTTTGATGTAACCATCAGCTAATCAGGGCATTTAGCTTACACAACTAGTAAAGCTCAAAGACTGACCGAGGGAAGTGAAGCCAGCGCCAAGATCCCACAGCTCAATAAACTGCTCTGACGGTATCAAGTTCAGTTCGTTAATGATCAGGCCGGCATCCGGTCTACTTGGGCAGTGATTGGGTGCCTTGGGGGTGATGTGGGCCAGCTGGTAGACCGTGTTGTTCTGGCTGTCCACGCAGCGGTTGACTGACTCATCTCGATGGCTCCACGAGGCGTCCTCGTTGATTTGGAACCGGGGGGCGTGGGGCCGGAAATACTCAATCAGGTGCTGAGCAGTCTGGGCATCGTCCGTACCGTGGATGATGACGTCCACGAGACCCTCGGTTGTCGGGGGCGAATTCTTGGGGTGATCTGCACTCTTCAGTCCTCGGTGCAGTGAGATGCCGTTGCTGCCCTCTCTAATCTTGCCCGTGGGGACTCGGAAGGGGGTCTGGTCTGGACGGGGGGAGGTCAGTCCACGGTAGCCGATGAGGTAGAAGCCATTTTTGTCTGTGTGCGCACTTCTGATGCTCACGGTATTGTACAACCGCGGGTTCCTATTAGGGTTTCCCCTCCAAAAAAACTGAACCACAGAAATCAAGCATTTAGGGGTTTTTTGCGAATGCATCTGAGAATGCCTACATGAAGGAAGAGGAGCCACTGATGGTAAAGTCTACTGCACTCCATCTCTAAATACAGTGGTCTTTAATAATCCTACTCAAAGCAACGACATACACAAGTTAATGTGAGATGACCTGCTACACACCGATATGTTAAAGTGCAAAGAAAAAAGACTTCAAATATTTCGACATCGAAGGTTTTGGAGGTACATGTAGATTGGCCATCTCAAAACCAAGACACCATCAATTTATCCGTTGAAAACCAACACGACAGAAATAAGATGCAATTTCTTTCCACAGCCAACCGGGCTGATTTTGGAAACATACGAGGTCCAATTTTGTTTCTATGTTGGGTTGATGATGTCATGGGGAAAAAGGCGGATGCATGAAGCATGCATGAAGATACATGTAACTGGCATCGTTGCAGCCCAAATGCACTAAAACAAAGAGTTTTGACATACATTAACATCTTGGATGCATAAATTTAAAATCTTACTCTTAGCTGGTCAAAATAATTGTGAAATTTGTTCTGAAAACGAAGGAGTACGAGAGATGGAAGGTCGAGAGGAATGTATCGTTGCGTGGCATACATACACATGTACATGTAAGAGTGCACTCGTGCTCATGTGCTGTGGTAAAAGAATATTCAGGGAGACTACGCCATGGAGAATAATGAAATCAGTATCAGAGTTAGCAGACCTAAATCTCTGGCCAAACTGCGAGCTACATGTACCTTGTACAGTGCACAAACACATATACATGTGAAGCTTCTAAAAAAACGACAGCACCCATGTGCGTGCTCGTTTGCCGAGTCTACATTTTCAGTGTGTCCAAGAAAAAGAGCTTAACACGTATCAGATTCTTAGACTGGAAGTGAGTGGATTCAATTCTTGTGACAGTAACTTTAATTTACTCAGCGATGAATGAGGACGGCATGGAACCTGTCCACGTTGCCGGCAACTGCAACACAACGCGGGCGGTCAGTGAGGCTTTAATATGCGTTGCTTTTCTAAATTTGAAGTGCTTGTGTAGATGCTGGAAATTTGTCTATTCATCCAAAAATCCTTGGCAATTATTTATTTGCGGCTACCGGGAAGATTTAAAATCTACCTTTATTGCACTGTCTGGGACAATTGATTCAATATGTCATTGCACGGAAACCCTGAGAAAGAACACAAGTCTCAGTGTACGAGACTCCTGACTGAAACTAGAAGCAGCACAAGACCGGGGTATGTTTCATTTTATGACAAAAACACAACAAATCATGCACTTAAACTTGATGGAACAATCAACGCAGTGGACGAGAACTGCGCAAGAATATTGCATTTTGAGTGTGCTTCTACTGTCCCCTGAGACTTGCATGTGAAGATGCCCCGTGTTTACAGCTGTATCTCCCTGTGACATTTTGGGGACATCGGCATATCATAAATACATAATGAGTGTTTCTGAAATCGGCGAAAAAGGGACACAGGAAGTCCATTTTTTAAACTTTTTTTTAACCATAAATGGGAAAACTGTTCAATTTATTCATGTTCATTTTGGAATATGGTCTTATCACCTGTTCTTTAAAACTTATAATTGGGAAAGAAGGGTTCATTTTCAATGCCTCTATAACAAGATCTAACAGGTCAGCTCCTCGATGTCAAATGGTCTCAAACTCTGCCAGCCACCACAGGATCCAACAGTGACATTCACTGTTCCACTACTGTCAGTTAGGCTGCAGCTGTTGACTGCATAATGCAATAAAGGCCCACATATACGTTGCACACTGGGCCACATAATGGCCGATTCTCTGTCAATCCACTCTTGTTTGAGTTGCACAACGCTGTCATCTGTCAGCGTATGAATTGGAGTGGAGGTACAGTTCAGGTTAGGATCACAATAAGGGTTAATAACACTTCACAAAATGGTTACCAGAAGGTATCACCAATTTCTTTTGTTTGTCTGATTTTAGGGAGGATGCGGGAGGGGTGGGATGCTTAACTTGGCCCCTTTAACCCTCCTATGCTGAGGTCACTCTTGGGGTCATTTGGTAAACACCTCAAGGAAGCACAGCTGTGTTGTGTGGTGCACTGCACCTTTGTGCTGCCCAACAACTGTGCTTCACTGTTTCATGTGCATCATTGTGCAGTAAACCAAATGCAGTGAAGAGGACTGCACAAAGGACCCTGGGTCATTTT
>NW_019091368.1:1241639-1309042 GCF_001949145.1 Acanthaster planci
ATTTGTGCTGTACAACCAAACGAGGGTTAAAGCCAGATCTCACTCGGTGTGACAATTAAACAGCCTCTGTAACTTTCGTTCTTGAACTCTTGCTCTCTTACCAGAAGCAGATCGTTAAGGGGGAACTGGGGGATCCCACCACTGGACAACTCCACGTACTGGCCAACGGCCTCAGACATGTCCAGGATGTTGACCTCATTGATGACGATGGGAGGTGGAGGGCAGACGTTGGTCATCCCCGGGGAAGGAGGGCCCTCAGCGTACGCCAGGACCTCAAACGCATTTCTTGAGTAGCACCGAAGGATTGCTGTTTCTCCTGTAAGCATTGGTTAAATAAGCTTTTTCCTCTACAATTCACAATCGTCAATCATTACCATCTCAAATATCTCCTGACTCATTTATCTGGAGAGTTTCAAGCCATTCCGCCACAATATAACTAGCAAAAAGCTTAAGCAGCTCTCTGCTAACATTGACCATATCATCTTAGACCTACGTACATATAGTTTTTCTTTCTTTTCCTCACGAGTCACTAGTTGCCCGAACCACTTTTGAGTTCACTTCTAAAGGAATCTTTCAAAATGCAAATAATTAAGAACCTTGAATCCACAAGTCATTTTTTTGCCCTGAAGTCAAACTGAATGATACATTAAAATAGGACTTCAGTTTGCTTTTTCTAACACAAACCAGAACAGAATTACCAAGAAAAATGACCTTCAGCCTCATCTTGTGACATCCAGTCACGAATGAGTTTGACAGCAATCCACAAAGTAATGGTGGCTGAGGTCTTAAGTACTTAATCCATCAAAAACAAGCTAACCTATGGCTTTGGATAATGTACTTGGTTACGGCTGTTAGTCCCCCATGAGCCTCTAGGAAATGGGCACGGCTGCTAGCTAGTGGCTACCAGAGAATTAAACATTGTGGCAGCCATAGCCACTTCATTTAGACAAACCTTATTGAGTGATTCTATAGCAGTAGTAAAGTCATTTGTTTTAGTACCTGCAGCGACCGTGTACTTCACCTCACTCTGGCCCGGGGTGAGGAGATCTAACAGCAACAAGTTGCTATCCCCATAGACCACGGCATCTATCAGATTGGCAGAAGTGGCCAGAGTACCGTCGGGAAAATCTGCCGACGAACCCTGCAACGAGTGCAAATGATGAAAAAAACTTTTGTGAGTCTGTAAATGAACCGTGACCAGCTTCTACAAAGGCAGTGGGAGCTTCCTGGCCCTGGTGTGGCGCAGAAGAGCAGAAGGAAACATTGTGTTCTGTGAGGTGACACAAACATGCAGTCAATGGCAACTTCTATCAGTCTGAATGAACACCGCCACAGATCACCAGAAACATTTCTCCCTCTGACCTCTGAAAAATACAAGCCCCAAAGTGTAGCAAAGAAAAGAGTCAAAGTCATCCTACCCTCCTGTGCATTTTTTTCGAACCCTCTGAAAGTTTAGACAGATGCGTGGCACACTCTGTACTCTTTATCCGTTAAGGTGCATCGAAAACTATAGACAGTTCTCACCCACTCCTGTTGCAAAGCATACACCTATGGGTGATTTTTTAATAGGTGATAAAAGTATCAACTGGTTTCAAATACTCTCCCAGTTGCATTTGAAATTTGGACTCCTTTTTGTATGTAATTTAACCCTCATACATGAAGTCATCATTATCATGTATATATACACAATTCAACCAAAACGCCGCATTACATCAACTCAGAATTTCACTTTACACAGCACACTGCACACAAAATCTCAATGGCCCTAATCATTCCCGACGTCCATCTCAGCTCCCAACGGGGAACATGCACAGCCACTCGGATCACAATAAATGTGACCAACTCTACAAATAAAGGCCCTCAACTCACGCTGTGCCTCCTCATGCAACAGACCATTCTATACACCTGCCAGAGATCAAGTCTAACTTTTACTGTACCTCGGGAATAGAACGTGTGACAGAGGTCAAAAATACACAAACTTGATTTTTATTAAAATGCTTCTCTATCTATGGGCATCACTTAAAATCAATTTGTCACACATAAGCCTGAGGGCCTTTTTCACAGAGCCAGTCACAAATGTTTCTGCCCTCATTATAACGAGGTACCAGTAGGAAACCAATTTCCTCCTGGATGGTGAGAGAGACAAGTTGGGAGTCGGGGACACAGTGACTCGCCTAAAGTCACAAATAACCACCTGCTGGACTGAGTTACAAAACCTACATACATTAAAGGTTATATAACCACTGAGCCATACAACCCATTCCACTTTTATCGTTGTTGGTACTTATGGCAGACATTTGAACCAAGATATGGGATGGAGAGAACCCCCCCCCACCTTTGTGTTGGTCATTGTTTGATCAGAATCTCAGGAATTCTTTACAGACTTCTGGGGGATGTGTTAGGTAAAAATAGTCTAGAGTGTGTGTAGGGATTGGACAGGTAAGGGGGGTACCCCTCGGTCCCATATCTTGCCTGGTATAATGGCAGAAACTACAGACTGGTAAGAGCAACAGAAGTTTGACATTAAACTACATGTAAATCATAGAGCCAGGACCCAATGAAGGCTTATCAAAAGGCACTCGTATGTACAACGTACAAAACTGCAAAGTTCAATCATGCTGCTTCTTCCCCTCAGGCAGGTAACAAATCAGTGGCCAGCCATTACAAAGCTCTTGTCATTTACACAGTCTGAAAGAATTCAGAACATCGGTTGAGTAGAGTGCAACCAATGGGCATACCTTGTATATGGCCACTGCACCGGTGTTACCATCAAACCAATGGATCTCGCTGATCAGTAACCGTGACGACTGGATGGAAGAGGGACCAATCACAAAGAATCCATCGGCATCAGTCTGGTAGTTGTGCAAATCAATGGCTCTGTAGGAGCTGCAGGGAATGTGGAATTTTTCAGCGTGGGAAAAAAAGGGTCAGTTATGAAAATGCCAAAGGATCACAGGCAACTGCACCACCACAGGAATGAGAAAACAACCTTCAGATTATCCACGTCATTTACAGTGAAATGCATTTCTGCTAAAAAAAAATATTTGCATCCACGCTACACTTACATGTACATGAACATCTGCACCATACAATTTCTTTTAATCAAACTGCTAACCAGATTCGTTTGGACTTATTTCTAAAATGTTTTAGTTTTTGAGGATTTCTAATCAGGACCATAAGATCTGGTGCTGGTCAGGCAGTGCCCACAAATGTCTGTTTTTTCCCTCCAGAAGTGAAATCAGATAATTTCTCATGGAATGATTGTTAAAATACGCATCACAAAATACTTGAACAATGACACTTCTGTCGTGTCACTTTGAGATGAAGGCAGAAAAAAAGATTTATAACGCTTTCAAAATGCATTGGATAAAATGACAGGACAAATGCATTTCAAACATGTGGCTCATGCATGGTTTCTGGTGTGTCCTAACACACCAACTCACAAACGAACTCACAAAACTTGGATGCTGCCACAACCCTACAAGAACACAAACATAATTAAAACATGTAGATCGTATCAACTTGTGCATATGCGTAACACTACATAACAGTTTCCAACTAGGAGGGCCCGGCTTATGACTGTCTCAGTGATATCAGTGACTCTCATTTGAGACAGCAGCAGGAAGTCCCCCCCCCAAGGTATTGATAACAGTCTCATTCAAGTTGCCATTCATTGTGCTCTTGGTTAAATGTTACCTGGTCATATCACATAAATGCTATGCTGACGCCAGCACAGCAACCAATGACAAAAGGGTAAATGTGCCCATTGCAGAGGTTGCACCCTCTCATGCTCATCGGACTCTTGGGTGTGATGCTTTGTTGAAAGGAAAGGATTTTTTGTTTAACAGATCTTTACCTTTCTCCTTGGGTTCTGTAGAGGACAAGCACCATGTTATCCAGGGGGATTTGACCGAATCCACCATCGTAGAGTTCCACAAAATCTCCCTGAGGCAGTCCGGGCTGGACGATCCGAATCTCATTCAGGCGAAGTAGATCCATGTAGTGGTCGATGGTTTCGACGTGTGTCACGTTGTTCTGTAGGCAATCTGCATTGATGGCTCCCGGCGAAGCTTGGCCCACTCCGAAAGACCTTGAGTCCAACCGTTGGCAGCAAGAGCACCGACTGATGGACCGGTCCCCTGACGAGGTGCTGCTTCCTTCTTCGTTCAGGATGGGTTGATGCGGAAGGAGCACATGAAGCAGATCCAGAGCGGGGCCTTCCCCGTACACAACAGCATCGATCAGATTGTAGTTAGTGGCAAAGCTTCCTTTCCTGAAACGCTGAGGTGGGCTCAAATGGAGAGCAATGGCGTCAGGTCCCGGTTGAAGAAAACCGACGTTGACGTCAAATTCTAGACCGATGTCAACATTAGTGCCGTTCATCCATCCAACCACGCAAAATCCTTGGACATTAGTACTATAGCCCGTCAGGTCAATTGCTTGATAGGAGAGGGAGGTTCTTCCGTTGTAAAGGACGAGAGCAATGCCATCGAGGGGTTGCTGACCAATTCCACCATCGAAGATCTCAATAAACTGATTGGTCTGTGCATTTTCAGTGGCCACATTGACTTCATTGATAACAATATCTGGGAGGGTACACATGTTATCCCCACCCGGGGTTTGAATACTACTGGTGAAGGCTTCCAAACGGAGACGCTCAGATGATCTACATCGACTCAAGGATGTATTGACTTGGTTTGCTGGTTGAACGAGAGGCTGGCGACCAGGGGAGAGAATGTTAACAAGGGCACTGTCCTCTGGGTTCGAGGCATCACCATAGACGACTGCATCGACTAAATTAACCCCAGTTACAGGGGTATTGCGTTCAAACTTGCTGGGGTCATCAAAGTACAAAGCAATGGCATTGGGAGGTCTGTTTGTCTGAAGATTCCACCTGAGCTCAAACTGAGGTTGTTGACTGGCCTGGCCGATCAGGAAGTAGCCATTTTCGTCAGTCATTTGACCATCCAGGACGATGGGGCTACGGTACGATGCTTCATTCCTCCCACGGTAGGTTACGACGATCAAGCCATCCAAGACTATCCCGCCGACACCGCCGTCGTACAGCTCGATGAATTGGCCGGAGCCCTGGTCAACACTGAACTCGTTGATGGCAATGTCTGGGTAGATGTTGGCCATGTCTGGTGGGAAGGACGGGAGATTGGGGAATCCCCCTGGAATGGTAGGCATCACTATCGGGGTCTCATCTGCCGTGCAGTTGTTGGGACCACCTGGGGTGATTGGGGTCAGCCGGAACTGGGACAGTGTCAGAGGGTCTGTTCCACCACACCTGCTTAGGGATTCGTCCTCTCTCCTCAGGTGTTGGCGCATCTCATCAAGAACCTGCTGGCCAGGTGTCAAGACATCGAGAAGAAAACTACTGTCCCTTCCTCTGTTATCGTACACTACGGCATCCACCAACCTGTCAGCGGTGACAGACATGTTCGCAGTGAACAGGCTTGAACTGCCGTGATACAATGCGACAGCATCCACACCGTTCTGCAAGATGTCAATGCTGGAACTGAACGTCTGGTCTGGTACAGGACTGACAAAACTAGAGCCAATCACAAAGTAGGTATTTGGCCACAGAGTCCTGTCTTGCAGTGGTATGACAGCATATGCGGCATTAGTAGAACCATCATACAGTACGATAACATAGTCAGCTAACGATACCTGGCTGTCACCACTATTGTAGAGCTCAATAAATTCCCGAGTGTCTATTCGGGTTAGACTGTCAGCGTTCAACTCGCTAATCACAACTCCTGCTGAAACTAACTGGACAAAGCACACTGCCCAAAGCAGTAGGCCTACTAGCAATGTCCCATTTCCCAGCTGCATTTTGTCCATTCTGAAAGGAATCAAATTTAAACTAATACTTAAAATGTATTGCAACAATTATGTCCAGTAACACGGGCTCTGCAATGGTACACAGTGCTGGTACATGTATGTCATTTGTTACATTTAATTCCTAAATATTCTTAAATCGACAATAGTTTTGGTAGTGTCTAAGTTAGAGTCTTCACTGCCTCATTTAGCAAGGCATCCGAATGGGACAAAATGTCTCTTACAAACAAAACTCTGGCTGTGGGTTATCACCGTGACTAACCCTTGGCCTACACACTATCCTGTGAACATGTGCCACAGTGACATCTCAAATCAATCCAACAGCATTAAACCGGTGCCCTTGCTTAAAAAGGGGCACGAGTGAAGGTCACACTAAAGACCTGAGACCTACAACTGCAGGCCATGTTCCACATTGAGCAGCTGTTACATCCCCCCCCCAACCAGCTTCAGACATTACAGGGGGAGCCACAGTATCAGCTACATGTGGGGGGGGCCAAATTATGTTATGCATTTTACTGATGGGGGAAGCAGCTTCCTGGGGGGGGGCATCCCCTCATGCCCCCTTAGGCCCCTCCCTTAGTGACAGACTGGGCAATGGCTAGGAGTAACACAAGCACCTATGGCAAGTAGCAGTCCTGAGACACTAGCCAGAAGCATAAGCACATGTGGTATCTAAAGCCATAGCCACAGACCCATTCTGAGTCAGATTCTCAAAGAGTACCTTCAAGATCAATGACCAAACATGCTCAGAAGCAGCTGGATTGTATCTCTTCGTAATTCATCAGTTTAACAAGTGTCAAATGCTGAAAGTTCCAGAATGGAAAGTCCACTGTCAGCAACTTGATGGCCAGCATGTAACCCGAGACTGACTTGGCATTGATGACCCACTGGCCTTCCTGCCAATACACTGATCACTCAGTGACCTGTGATTGCATTGTCCATTCATCCATGTATGTTAAGTGGTAGAATATTTACCAGTGAGAATTTTTCTGGGTGAAATTCCCTTGAAATCATCAAAATCAAAGGTTGGAAAGTCTGCAAATATTATGCACAAGAGAGCTTCTTTTTCCCCAACATGGATTAGTCATAATGTTCAAAGTTTGAAGCACAGCTAATCCGTCTGTACAGTTTTCAAGAAATGAAAAATTACTTCATGGTAGCATTATTTAATACCACTCAATACAACTAAGGACACACATATTGATTTGTAAATTTTCAATCAAAGTCAAGTTTCTGCTGAATGCACGTTTTTGCAAATACTTACTTTTTCTCAGTGAATATGTGCACTTTTTTTCCTGCCAAACACTTTTTTCTTGCCAAATAATGCTACTTCATATCTTAATCTTATTATTTTTAATTATGTATTCAAAATATCAATTTTTATTACTTGCATAAGTTTTCTTTCCATTTGTTTTTTGTGATCAATTGTTTCTGCTTTGTCATTCATTCTTCCACGCTTTTATTACCCCTTTAACCCACATACGCTAGATTGCCATTTGCTCACTTGGAGAATGAGAAACAGACAACATCCCTCAGACTTGGCAAAATGCGCTCTTCTTCTTCACGTTATTGTGCAGCAACTTTGAATTATTTCAAAGAGTATAAAAAACTCTTTTCCAGCAATTGATTTGTTTCTTCATTTGACCCCTATATCCATGACCTTTGACCTTTTGAAATGAGGAAAAGTAAAAAAAATAGGGGGGGGAAGGCCTGTATTGTGTACAAAAGAATATATTTTCCTTTGAAAATGATATCAACCATCAAATATGCATACACTGCAGAAACACTAACCAAAGCTCTAAATTATACAGCATTTATTCAAGTTTACAACAATTCGACATAATCAAGGGATCGGTAGTCCTGATCAGCTGTTAGCAGTTGTTAGCTGTGTTGTTAGTGATGATCGAACACGTTGAAAGCACCAGTGTAACCATGACCGTTTTTTGTTGTCATTTTGGATTTACTTTGCCACATTTCAGTTTGCAAGAATGCCTCTAAACATCGCCATACAGGTAACTACATGTACCTGTGCAACGTCAATGTCAATTGCAAGATCATCTAAAGCTTCAATTTTAGAATCACTGGCATCAGTTTCTTGCAGAACTTCTTTCATAGTTAGTCTTGCCGTGGAGCTCCGACAACGGTTGCAAGTCGCACACTATTGTGCAAGTACATGTACATTCACCGTACTTGTCAGACACACGAAACTTTTGAAGAAACTGGATGCTCTGACTTTCGAAAGGTCATCTTTCTTTATTGCATCTGAAAGGGGAAGTTCCAAGCTTCACAACTGTAGAGGTCGCTATTCGCATGCATTAATATAATACCGCACAACAAAAAGGGAACTGATTTCGGGCGGTTTTGGGCACAAGAGGGACTAAAGGGTTCATATTTTGCTTTATTTTATCCATTTTTGTTGAGCAAATGTTTTTTGTTTTTTATGTTTTTTTTTCCTTCTTTTTACGTGAAATTCAAATTTAAGTGTTTCTTGTATAATTGAAACTTTTAATATTGACTTACTAGCGAACCACTGCAATTCAGCCTGCCTGCGAGAATGGCTTTTGATGAATAAACCTTCAGTTCATTTCAGGATCATTTATAACTGAAGTCTGTACAGTCAGTGTCAATTTGGCATCAATAAAACCTGGCAGAACACTTTCATGGTTACAAACCCACGTAGAAATCAGTGTTTCACATTCCAGTTTCTTTTGAAATCATGTTTTCAAGCTCACAAAGGCAGCAAGAGGTAGAGTTACTAGCAGAGATTTGAGTTGTTAACCCTAACACTCCTCAGTCCTCCAACAGGTGAAGGATTGAGGAGGGTTAGGGTTAATTACATGTACACGGCAGTGTGAAGAATACCCACCTACACATGTACATGTATTAGACAATCTGATAACATTTGTGAGCAAGTTTTACTTCAAATGGAGTTGCAACATTGAGAATTAAAACATTAAAACCGGGTGAATTCAACACTCGGGTGACTAGGTGTCATTTAACTGACAATGTCTAACATTAAAATAAAAGCTAATTCAAAAGAAATCTAAATGAAAATACACTTTTCTCATAAAATATTCATTTTGTACCAATGCTGCAGGTCTCTGCAAGTACCCATAACATTTTACCATATTCCTTTGGCAATATTTGAGTACTTGAGAATTGCAAGAACATTAACATGAAGCAGGTCTCTGCGAAGTGTACAGGGCTGTTTCAGAATAGAATTTTAAGATTTAAAAAAACGCCGAGGATGGAAATAGCTGTTTTCAATTGGTAACCAAAAACAGAAATCAACGTACCTGCATGGAGTGTGCGCACACTGTGGGTGACTGTTGCCTTACAAAATGGGCTCTTTGCTGTTGGATACAATGCACATCAATGAGTATTGATGTGCATGGATTCTTTGCTCTATGCTCACAGCAAAGGGGCTCATTCACAAGTCAAGTCAAACGAATGAGATATTGTGAGACCAGAAAGACGTTAAGGCATTAGCAGTCACTGTTACTAGGCTTTAAATCCTTGGCAATTGTGTTTATGTTGTACACTGTACTAACAAAGGTGGTGGGAAATGGAGTACGTACCCACAAGAGCATGGGACAAGAGATATGACACTGAATTTGCAAAGGCAAACAAATAGTGGCAGTGAGGTGGTTCAGTGGTTTCTAAAGAATTTGTTCATTATTTACAATGTTCTTTTCAAGCAGAGGTTGGTAGAGAGATGCAACATAATTATATGTCTGGACATTCTTATGACACCCTGAGGGCTATTTTGGACTGCTTGTTTTGTTACTAAAAGACTTCAATGACCTTGTGATTTTTTTTTCCTTTTTTTCAATTCAGGGCCTAATATTGTAGCTCTATTCACCAACCTGGACTAAGACCCTGGAACTTCACTGTGGGTTTAGTGCCTGTACTGGTACAGTGTGGCCTTGATGTGTCTGGGTCAGACCAAAGTTGCACAAGTCAGAAAAATTTGGCCATCAGAACAGAAACTCTAGACTGTGCAGTGGCTCAGCTGTGGATGCCACAGACACATTTTATATGGCTCAAGTTAATTAAAGCATTTTATCTTAGGCAAGAAACATTTGTCAAATTCTTGAAAGGAAATTTGCACTGTGCAAACATAAACGACCGTGAACTGTTGACCTTAAAGGGGTCTGTGATGTGAATTGCCCTTGAATTGTCCATGGGAGTATTCGGCACAACTTTCTACAAACTTTCAAATGTAACTGAACTACATGTATGTGACGGGTACCCCTTTCAAGTAAATATCATTCTAGCAATACCATTCTGAGTTGTAAACTGAACATCTAGACATTAGAATTTTTCACAGGATATGAGTGCATAACAAACTTTGTTAATGGTAAAAATGTAACCATGTACAGTGTACAAAGAAGATCACTCACGTGGGTAATTCCAGAAATTAGGTGTCCATTTTTTTGTGTCCCTGTCACATTTGACGTATGATTTTATAAGTTCAAAACACATTTTCTGATTTCTAAGAGTGATGAATCAATGCAAATTACATGCCAAACAAATAGTAATTGTTTGAAATCAATCCCGGTGATATTTCCATGCCAAATAACAAAGGTCAGATGTAACAGGGACACGAAAATTTCACTCTTTTGGACCCCTAATTTCTGGACTTAACCAGGTACACGAATTGCCATAGAAGCCTGAAGTACTCACTGATAAAGCAGTTTGGCAATTCTACTTGTCTAAGAAAGTTAAGAAAAAGTCAGAGTGCACCATGTAAATTTGATCTTGAGTATGCTACACTCCCCATTCCTCCTTTCTTCCATTCAACTGAAGACGCTAAAAATGGGGGGGGGGCAGTCAATGTTGCATTGAGCTAGGCAGGTACCCCAAGAACTATAGGGTTCCTTGTGCATTATCAGACTGTGCTCCCACGAGCGTGGCGGCCGACACATGTACTTAGCAGGAAATTTCAAGTATCCCTTCTTTTAACCCGCTACTGACTTCCACAAAAGCATTTTTATGCATGGGCCTAAATACTTCAGTATTTTCACTGCTGAATTTGACATTTAGGACATACTAGAATCACTTTCTGATAGCTCATATACCATGGAAAGGGAAAATAAGTGATGTTCGTATATAGAACTCTTACAGGTCCTGCATGCTGTGGCACCATTTTTTAGCCTACTACTTCAAGACCATAGAGCTACAGTAGCTCTATGTTCAAGACGACCTTGCAATAAGGCAAGCATTCATATGGGCGGTCAACGGTCCTATGCTCAATGCATGGTCTTTCTCCCTGTTACTGCTTAGCTTAGCTGCTGTGCAACACGTGCGTTATTGCAGCAGCCTTGGAGTTGGATACGGTGCTAGCGCAAAAAATGTTTTAATTTGTGACTCGTTTCAACGCTTGAAATAACAGTTTTTTGGGGGTTGTAAACCTCATTACTAGTAATTCTCGTTGGATTAGTACTCACCTCCGCTGAAGCAATCGTTCAGAGATGGAGAAGCTCAGCCGTCACTACCGCTGCACCAATTTCACGGTCATTGAGTACGTCATAACGTGGTGGTACCTCGTACGAACCCCCTGATGAGAGTACCTACGTGCTTGTCATTTGAGACCACGTTCCCACCACCAGCCTCGAACACACAAGGGACCACCTTGGAATAACAACGTAGTAACCTCTTTCAAAGTGCAATGGAAAACAGCCCAACGGGTCTTTTTCTGTCAGCTCTTTTAAAATCCCTAACACGTTTATCAGATGTCAGTTTACAAGTTGTTTTGAAGGAACTTAAGACTATGATTTCAAGGAAGCCGCTTCCATTATCACGCCTGCATCATCAGTGGTTTCTGCTGTGCATTCATGCAGTTTCCAACCACTGATCGTCGCCCCTTACGGCAGTGCATTGCCGCAGTAACGGGTTTGTTATTTAAAGTCGGATAATTCATGGATGATTTCAGATGAAATGTCAAACTTTCAAACACAGTGCAACCATTACAAGTCCCAGAATGAAAGGCAGTCTCAAAGCCGGGCTATCCCATTTCTATTCTTATACACACTGTACACTTGCGCCTCATAAATTTACATTCACTTGAACAGAATGCGTTGACTTCCATTATTTGAATCTTTTCCCTTTTTTCTCCACCTCAAATCATATTTTTCTCAATCCTACAGTAATTTGAACCGTTCTTCTTCATTTCTATCAAAGGCTTCAGCAGCCTTTTCACTTTAGATGACTGAAATCAAAATTTTACATATCGATTTGACAAATATAAGATGGGGGCAAAAGCTTGACATATTTATTTTTGGAAATCAGTCATATTGGTGGGTTTCGTCCTGCACACTTTCTCAATCAATTCTGTCCTCAAATTCTGTATTGGATTTAAGTTCAGGTTTTGAAAAATGGGTTGAAATCCCTTCAGTTATTATTGAGATCGTTACTGAATCGATGGTTATCTTACAAGACAGTTTGGATTTACAAACTGTGGTTAAAAGCAATAAAACGAGTAATAGACAATACTAGAGTATGCTGTATGTAAACATTTGACACACCACTCATCCACTTTTGTCACATCATGGGGTGACATTGTAAACAAAGCAGACAAAGGTGTAAAAGGTTGTAGTAACCTTGGAGAGAAGTAAACGAGAATTATTACAGAATTGGAAAGCAGAGAAGAGGTATGAAATTAACTGTATTCTGCTCATGTGTATATCAACTTTTGGACATGACTGCGTCTACAGTCAAAAGTTGATGTAGATAAGAGTAACCTGGTGGGTGAAAAAAATCCATTTCTGTAATTGGAGATGTGACGCATAAGGGTTTGCTTCCAGTGGTGGAAAATCCTCATCTTCCTTTGCAATTTGCCCAAGAATATCTTAACATGGCTATCTGCCAATTAAAATGATTCAGCCATGAGCTATATACTCACAGAGAAACAAGCGAACTGACACTGTTAGTTTATCTAGCAGAAAAATTTGGATGGAATTTTCACTGATCCATGACTGACTCCATACAACTAATTACTGCTTATTTGGTGTTTATTTGGGCTCATTAAAGAGAAAATACAAATAAATTATGAATAATGTTGTTTGCAATTAATTTTGATCATGATTGTGTTATTTCTTTCCTTGTTTTCTGTGGATGTAAAATTCTCTTATCCTAGCCACAGCTCTGCCTGTTGACTTTGAAATTCCTCCAATGAATTAAAAAAAATTAACAAAGACAACTCATTACTTCACTGTTAAATGTCCTCACCAACTTGACATTTATTTTTAATATAATTATCAATATCAAGTACCAGCGTATAGAATTGTACAAGAGGTACTTAAATAACCAACCTTGCAAAAGCTGGTACAGCGTAAAGTGCACATATATACAAAATCTGTTATCTTTAATTATTAAAAGAAAAGCCACAGTGGTATGTTAATATTAGAAGTACAAAAGATCTGAAGAGGTAAGCAGAGAAGGAATTTGTGAAACAGATATGATTCAAAATTTCATGTGACAATCCACAAATGAAAACAGAAATAGACACGGTGCTTAGTAATATGCTGGCATTCTTTTGAATAGAGGGTTTGTATGACTGTCGTCTTGCAGTCCAGGGCTTTTGTTCCACAGGGTATACACAAAAGAGGTTTCCCTATGGAACAAAAGAACCGCCCTGCAAGATGGCTGCCATGCAAAGCCTCTATACTCAAAAGTCAAGTTGCGCAAAGTATCTGCTGTTATATTTGACATCCAGAACCTTAAAATGTCATCCAGTGTCAATCATTTAGGACTTGTTGCCAGATGTGGGCCATTACAGGTGCAGATTCAGCGTTTACCAAAGGGAGGGCGCCCAAGTTGAGATAAACCCAAACATACGAGTGTGTGTATTTTTTCAGTGGCATTCACTGTTGGTAAAGTTATTGAATAACCAGCTGAGGGAAAGATGAAGAACTAGAGCAAAGGAAATTTGTCTTTCTAAAAGCAAGAAAAAAATGAAGGGGTTGAGGCAACAGGGGTGGCTCCTTCTGGAGCAGCAACTGCATTATTAGGAGTCAAAACAGCGCATTAACACAGACAGCCATCTTGGAGTTTTGTTCACCAGAGATACATATTAAAATAACAGCAACAAAAACCTTTTAAGATGTTGATGGCTGATGTATGCACAGGGTCCATCACAACCTCAAATAATTCTACCAACCTCCACACAAGTATAAACCTAGAGAATAAAGAATTGTCTTTCTCTATTTCGTTTGCAAGAGGAGGTAAAACAGAACAAACCTGACATACTTTATAGAAAATGCAACTGAACAAAATGCAATTTATATGTATTATGTATAAATACTTAATGTTTCAACACATGCACGATATCAAATCTTTTGTTAGTCACCTATACAAAGCAACTCAGTTATATTACACAATACTGCTGCTGTTTTGCCTGTACCAAAGGAGCACAGACTGTACTATTTATACCCAAATTGAGCTACATTTTTACACTCTTGGATTTTCTTCTACAAAAGATATCAACTGGCATACAAGGTCGATACTCTGGAAAAATAGAATTGGCACACTGCAGAGGAAATAAGATGTATGCCAACATTTTTGTCATGTACAACTAGTAAAAAACAAGATTAATAATAATCATAATTATTTACAAGGCTTGAACAGGCAACAGACAAGGCTGAGAGCTGAGAAGAAAGGTCTATTATTTGGCCTAAAGATGGATTGTGCAGTTAGAGAGACAACCCCCAAAGAAAGTTAATTACAACGTGCTGGTGTTGTACTTACAAATTTATTGTTGTGAAAGCTACAATAAACTGTAATGTTGTTTCTTAAAAGCCCATCATTTTTTTTCTTTTGCCCAATGTTTAGAAAATAAATTGATAACAATATTTGGAGTAAAGTTGATTTTTTTTTCTCCTCTCAGGGAGGATACTCAGCATCAGGCATTCAAAGCTCAGGGGAAATGTTTGAAACAGCATTATGTGGACTTGGAATCTTATCAATTAAACATGTTTGATTTCCTTCATCGCAAATGAGGGTTTTTGCAAATGGTGCAAAGTTGCAGACAGAGTGACAAGGAGACTTTGAGGAACTGCAGCACACATTGGGATTACTTACCAGGATAATGCAAAACACACGCTGCATTTGTTTTTAAATTTCTTATTCTTGTTGTGAGTAAGCTAAGAACACCTTTATTGGGCAAAGTTTGGAATCCCTTTCAAATTGGGTCTTTAAGATTTGGCCGTTTGCAAAGCAAAAATGTGGAAGTAATCATGTCACACACCAAGAACCTGTACAAGATAAACAGCCAAAAGTGTACAAATTGTGTTTTACTCATTCAAAATACCTGCACGATGTAAAAAAAAAATTATCAGCATAAAAAAGCACAAAAATGGCAGTGAGTTTGGGTGAAGCCTCTGTTTTTCTTAACACTTGATTTGTTTGCTTTCTGCAGTAAACATTACAACAGGGCATACAGTTTATGGTACAAGCACCTTGTAACTACCATGCAATGCGATTCAGATTGAAACTGCATTCTTTCTCACCTACCCAAAAGAGTGGATATTCACGTGTGTCATCTGAACAAATTCCGAACTTGCGAAGCCAGCCTGGAGCCCTTCAGCCATGTCCTTCCCCGAATTTATACATCCACGAGTTTGCCCCCATCGATAATTGTTACAAACACAAAAACCACACTTCACTGCCTCAACGAGATAAGACCTTGAATAGTGTCGCCCCTGCTTTCCGTGCACCTCTACTCCAAAACCAGCCTATGTTCTACTGCTCTTCCCACAGTGAGAACTACAGCTTTAATAGACACATCCGTTGCTTGTGGATTGGGAATGGACACCCCTTCACAGCATTTTACAAAATTCCTTCATCTCTTGTTCCCCGCAAATTACCTCCCCCCCCACCCCGGAAAAATTCCACATAGCCAGTTCACTTCAGTCAGTTCCTGTAAAACCTCAAGGTACGATTCCAGATGGCATCACTGCAGAGGCTGAACAGCAAAACCAATTCACTGGTCTGTGAGATATGACAAAACAGCACAAATGTCCGGAATTGCTGAATTGTGGCAAAAAATTTACCCCTCACAGTTCATGACAGCAAACTGCCAAAACCCTCACTTAAAACCTGTGGTTATCAAAAAAAAAAGAGTACATTCCTATCAATTGCAAATTATGTCTGTTCTGAATGACTGAGGAATCATTTGAGAGGATCTCTTGCGTTCCTTTTATGTTTATTTTCAACTTGTAAGTCATTTCTGTTTCACATGACTTGTTTTCCTTGCTCTGGTTTTTTTTTGTTTGCATTTTTTAACACCCTTTATAAGAGCTATTAAAAAGGGCCCCAACACTGTTCTCATGATTTGTTGGTTAGCATGCATTCTTTAACAAAACGAAAATTCCAAATGAGTTCAGGCAATTTCATTTTGAATCTCAGCACAACATGATGGGTGCACCTGGTTATGGTTTGATTTCGAATAAAATAAAAGGGTCTATCTTAAACATGCAACTTTCAAAGCCCCAGACGGTCTATGAAGTACCTACATATGTACTTGTACATTCATTATGGATGTAGTACACTTCGGGAACATGTTTGAAAGCTGCTCAGAACAAAAATTGTACAACTGCAAAAAAACATAAGCTGATCACAATAATTAAAGCTAAAACCAGAAAAAAAGTTGAAGCAGATTCCGACATTACAGGCTGTGGATACATTTCCATGGACTTAAACATCACACACTTATATAACGGATTGATTTTTTTTTTTTTGTCCTTTCTTTTTGGGTTGGAAAGATTCGTTACTTCTCGATGGCATTGAAGAACCAGTCGGTGAATTGTTGGAGCTGCTCTGCCGTGGATGCTGATTCCCCCTGCAGTCTCTTGTTGTCATGGAGAAGTTTGTGGACTTGGCCTGCGAGCTCTTCTTTCTGTTTACGCTCCTGTGCGGTTGAAAAATCAAGGCAGAACTGGGGTTAGACACACCTTTGGGACTGAGGAAGAGCGTCAAACAGAAAATTACGTTTTTAGCATCCATGCTAAATTTCCATTTCTGAAAGGTTCATAATTCCTGTGTTACTCCTTTTTTTGAAGTTCGAGCACATGAACTACAGAGTGTCTGAAACTCCAGTAAGTAAACAGACTATTAGTAATTAAATCTTTCAAATCTACAAAAAAGGCATACATTTTAACATATAGGTGACCCACTCTGCAAAAAGGGTATTAAGTCACGCAATGCCAAAACAGTAATGGCCTGTTCTATCTGGAGAGGGCAAAATGTCTTCAAAAATGGGATTTTGTGTTTTTTCCTTTAATAGCTTCTATAATATCTATATTTCCAGAATTTGTGACAACAAACATGGATACTGATGAATAAAGATGAATATTGATCCTTCAGTAGGAAATCCTGGATAGCATTGTGTTTCCAAGTGCAATACTTTATGAGCTTTTTCTCGAAAGTGCTTTTACTGAATCTAAAAATGTGGATATACAAATGTCTAAATATCTCTGGAACGAAGTGCACTACAGGGGGCATTCATATATCAAATTGTAGCTTTTGATGTACAGAAACCAGCCATATCAAATACTCCGAACCTGAATCTGGCGACTTATTACCCATTTTTCCAGAGCCAGTCAAATATGTAGAATTTGCATCGTACCCCTGCTGACCATATATTATTTTGCAAACAGAACTCATCACCAATTTGTAGAAAAACTAAAACCCAAAACATCCTTTTCTACTGTAAAACCCATTTCTTTGTATCTCTATTTATTCAAATGAGATACATGACAAAGGAAAAGAGCTTTAAGGGCCCATACGCAGGTACCGATCGATGAAGGATGTTAATGTGTGGCAAAAGAAAAAACAGAGCAGCTGTTTCCTAGGGAAATGTTTACATTGAAAGGCAAACATACTGTGTGACAGGGTGAAGAACTACAATAGAACGTCGCTGTACCGAACATCGCTACATTCGGCTGTACCAAACATCGTCCTTGGCTCCCAATATTTTGTGCACAAAACCTACTGAACATTATGCAGTTGCAAATCAACCGAGATTCGCCACAGCATGCATCAGAGATCGATCCTGAGCGGTAGCTTCACGACTTTTGGGATAACTAAATTTCACTTTTGTAACTCAAGATTGAATAAAAAACAAAAAGAATTAACAGATACATTTCTAGAAACCTCAAACGTGAATGCAACAGCAAAACATCACGAAAACAGCGAAGCATAGTATCGCAAGAGGGTGCACTTCAGTTAGACAAGAGAGGGCGCTATTCAACATGGCAACAAAACGTTCGGCAGTTAATTTCGCTATACCGAAGGACCGCCACACCGAACATTTAGCGTGGACCCCGCCGTGTTCGTTATAGCGACGTTCCACTGTACTTTACTCAGAAACCTGAATGATTTTTCATGTACAGCAATTTGGTTACTGCCTGTCTATGTGAACGGGTGCTAACATGCTTGGCAAATCTGCAACATTGAAGGTATTTAAATTGAAATGAAACGGTTTTACCATTTCCAGCCTCTCCTGCGTTCTCCTGAGTTCCAGCTCCAGCTGTTGGGTGGATCGTTTCGCGGCGCTGGCGTCGAGTGTCGGGCTGGCGTACTTCAGAGTGTCGTAGTCAGTCTTGAGCAGAGGGCGGGCCCGGCGAGAGGCAGAGGGTGAGAGGGCCTCGGTACTCTGGCTCAGTTGCTTCCGCCTGTCCACGCTGGCCCCGCTTGAGTGGTGGAAGGGCTGGTGGGAAGGGCTGGCACCGTCTCGTAGATCGCTGAGCTTGTTGGAGGAGGCCGACTTGAAGCTTTGATGATCCAAGCCTGACAAATGACAATTGTTTAAAAAAGAGTAAAGGATCTAATCATTGACCACTGCAGTGTCCCTGCTGTGTGACTGTTTGGGACCAGCCTCATGGAGCTGCTCATTAGAATGAATTACCATGTTCACACATGTTCTGCTCAGCAACAGCTGGTAACTAGTACAGATACCACACAATGTGTGTAATGTGTCCAATGGGAAGAATTATAGGGCTGTGCCAAATATCCGAACATCTGGAAATTCGATCGAGTATCGAATATTCGAATATTATTTTCCGAATTCGAATATTCGAATGCAAAATTCATGAAAATGAAGGGAGAATTCTCTTTGTTTTAAATGCGAAAAATCACACAGTGGAGGCTTGTTTCAAGAAGACTAATATGAAAAGCAACAGAAATCTTACAGCGAGTGAAAAATTAATTTATGCATAACAAAATTTTAAAAGACAAAAAGCATTGTTCTCTCTTAAATCTTGCTAAATCATGGCTGGAGATACTCCCAGATGTGAGAAGCTATTACAGTGATTAAAAAGTACACTTTTGTGTGTTACTGCAACTGATTTTGTATATGGATTGTTCATCAACAATCTGCATGTCGGTATGAACGAATATTCAGATATTTGATCGAATTAAACGTCGAATATTCGAATAGTGAATTATTTGAATCGACTCAGCCCTAAATAATTACATGCTTGGCTGGTCTTAAACATTCATTAAGACAAGCTCAGGAGAATGGTCACTGATAATGTCCTTCACCTTCGGCTTAGGCATGATCACCAGCTACGGTATTCTCCGGTCCCGGCCCTAAATGAATGTTTAAGACTGGCCATGCATACATCTATTCCCATTCAAAAATAAGGACAAACAATTTCTTGCAATTATCTTCTGTTTTAAGAGCCTATCACTTGAAGCACTTCAACCTTGCTGGATTCCAGATGTTATCTGATATTGCCATAATGACAACCTTCCTATGCATCTGTGGACCTCACAGATCAAACTGAACTTCCATCAATACATCTTGACCACTACTGTGATTCATAACCCTTTTTGGTCATGCAAGATATTATCAAAGGGATACAACTGCCGAACTTTAAAGGTCAGATGCTGTAAAGTTGCAAACGTGTACATTAACTTTGTATTTGTAGTTGTGGGAGATGAGAGGAGACATGACCTGTTGGCTAAGATTTGTGACTTGTAGTTTGAGGGAGGGGGGGTTGAATCCAGCTGCTGGCCACGTACTGAGTCCTGAGGTAAGCTACTTTACTTCCCTTCTTCTGCGCCAGGTGGTATAAGTGAGTACTGATTTTAGCTGGGGAGATGTGGCAGACTGGTATCCTATCTATGCGGGTGGATACGCACGTATTTCCAGTCATTTTGAGACAAAGAAGAAATGGACAGACCTTGCTTTTTTAACTCCATTATGAGTAAAAACCTTTGTCACGTTGCAGAAATCTGTAATCTGTTTAACTTCTTGGCTATGCAATGCCCCTCTTTCCCCCAATAAACGCTCACCGTATGTCTTCTCCCTCGGCAAATGTGTGCCCAACCACTCCCCCCCCCCAAAAAAAACCCCAGAATGTACTGCAAGTAACAGAGCTACTTTTTTGAGTTATGAAAATACATGTAGGGCTTCAATCAAACCAAACCCCAACGGACGCACACCATAAGTATGTGACAAAATTGTCAAGTACATCTATATATGACTCTGGCCTCTAACGAGGCCAGAGTCATATATCAAAATAAAGAGCTTAACCTTCAAAGAGCCGAGTTATTTGGGCCCATTTTAAAGTCGAGGGGGATTCTGCCCCCCCTTCCGCTGAACTTGGCTGCACCAAAACTTGGCATGCATGCAAAGACACTCCCTAACACTACAAATAATTATGAAGTTTGAACTCAGTCAGACATATAGTTCTGCATGCATTGGGCAAGGCAGAAGAAAAGAGTACACGTGTACATTTGGGCTGACTTGTCTCCGAAAAGTGGGCGCTGCACAAGAACGTTAAGGTCTGATTTTCACAAATTGGTATCAAAATGCGTACAAAGAGCTACTCTAAAAATTCCTAAAGGCTCAGCCCCTCAAAAAAACTGCACTGCGATAATATCGGGATAAAATATTGAGGGAAGTGGATTCTGCCCCCTGGCTCTCTTAGGGTTGTTACAATGGCCTTTAAAATGCACATGAATATGAAGTCAAAAACAAACAAGGACTAATCTACATGATTTCACGGTGGTACAGTGTCCTTCGATCCACTCTGACACCTTTAAAATAAAAGCAGTTTGTTGTACAAATCTCACATCCATGTCAAAAATCCACACACCCTAACCACTCCAGCTTCGGGTACTTAATCATAATGGACAAAACTGATCGGATATCACCCTAATAATCCCCATCCTACGATCTCCTCTCCTCACAACTCAAAAGATGACCCCCAGAAACAAGTATTTCATTTATCCTTGACCATCACTACGAATCACCTTAACCCCTGGAGACAGGCCAGAGCTGTCTTTCACACGCGAGATAATTAACGGCTTCTGCGCCCACCGCCAAGTTCAAGGACCTATTTATTGACAAATATTGACCTCCAAAGTGAAGAGGCCAACCACAACGTATATCCTCCGAGTCACAGCCAACTGCTATGATTCAATTCCTTGAACAACTGACTCAGGGGCACTTTGTTTCAAACCTTTCTACACAGCCAAAGTGTGAAAACTAAATCTGGACAGCTTTTTTCATGGGCCATGTATCAAGGTCAGCCGTTGAGCTGTCATCTGTACAGTATCCTCTGTACAGTGTTACTCAGAAAACACAACTGGTACAGACACAACTGGTACAGACACAACTGGTACAGACACAACTGGGGGAGGGGTAAATGTCAACTGCCTATTTCAATGGGCGGCAAAACTTTACAGACAGTTCATCAGCAGTCGCGCCTGCTGTTGCCTTAAAACAGAATACATTGGCTTCATTGGTGTTCAAGAGGGAAGTACTGGGGGGGGGGTATTGTAATTCAAGGACTGAGTAATATCAAACCACCTTTAGTGTGCTAATGGCGGTGCAAGATGACTCCATGACTGGTGAAATATGCTTTTGTTTTTGTGTTAATGGCCAGTCACATTATACAAACCACTGCTTGGTGAAACAGTGACTCTGACATACAAAGGAACAATCTACTGGCATTCCGAATCATTAAGAAATAAGGCCAGAATAGTGAACTGCTTGACACGTCTGTTGGGACAAATAAAAGGCCAATGTTGGAAACGTCAAACGTAATTTCACCCCAAAGTGGTTCTTGTAGTGTTGTGAAATCATTTTAAAAGTGGGTCCATACTTCCCCTTGAGGTGGAACACATTTGTGCTTGCCTTTGCTTCTGTGAACTGATTTGGACAATGCCAGGTTGAGCCGATTTCAGGAGCACGCCACTCATTTAGAAACAAAGAATTTTACTATGGCCCTCAGGTTTTTCATTTCTCAGCAATTTCAAGCACCCCTCACTCAGCACGATCGTTGTAAAGACCCGAGACCCACAGCAGCTGAGTTGCTGGTCTCCGAGTTGACCAGGTAAACAGAAGACAGAACAGGAGACTGATCAGTTGACCAGTTGATGAACTGATTTATCAATCATCACTGGGTTGGTCAAGTCAAATCAACAATCCTGCTGACCACCAAACAGGTTGATCCGATTTGCTGAAGCACAAATAAGCTCAACAGCATTGATGTAAGTGCATATATCTAATGATACTAGTGCTAAAGGTGCTAAGCATTTATTATCCCTGCTTAATGGGACATTTCTCACACCATCTCATTACCTTCCTTGGAAGTACACAGCTCAATGCTTCCATTTCGGGTGCAAATGGCTAATCAAACAAGTCCCTCACAGGTACCCGTTTTTACTCCTTGGTGGAGAGAGGCAAGTAGGGGTAAAGCAACTTGCCCAAGGTCACAAGTTCAACATACTTGCCTATCCGCTCTGAGCCAGAACAAAAGAAAGCATGTTTTTAAAAGAAAATGATGGTCCCTTGGTAGGAACTCACTGCATAGGTGCGCAATTTTATGCGCGTTTGGCATGGGGCACGCTGAGTACATGCAAGAAATTTATGCTGGAATGTATGGTCTTTGCATGTGCGCCGAACGCGTGCAGAAACCTGGCTGATAATTTCTCATAAGATCACCAGCCTGTCTTTCTTTCACGGGTGAGGGTGCACTTCCAACTCGGGGCAGATTGCTGGATTCAAACCCCAGTCCTATGTCCCTGCATAATTTACACCATCAGAGGGTAAGCGGGAAGCACTTATTAAAAGCTTGCTTCGGTGGGACCCGAACACAGACAAGTACGGTAGCTTTAGGCTAACCAGAGTACTGGTAGTTTTGAGTCCAATATCAAATGTAGAAGCAGGTACCACAATTAACAACTGCCACTTCTATCAACATGTCTGTGCACAATTCGCACCTAGTTGACAACAACTCCGAATCTCTTGCTAGTTACTTCTCTCTGGCTGTGGACTAGTTCAGTTCAACCACTTAAAGTGGACTTCATGGCAGAGGTTGACTAATTTCCTCCAGTGGTTGCCTCTCCCAGGTACCCAGGTAATCCCCAGAAAAATTCCATGTATAACACCGCCACCGATGTCCAACACACCAGCCAGCAGCACAACGAACAAGCCGGAATCGCTTCAACTTCACCGGCAGGGGGAAGTGACACCACGAGGCATGACTTACACCCACAGGATATCGAGAATTATGCAAGGGGGGTACCCCCGTATAGCCACAGGGCAATGAGAAGAGGTAGGGAAGCCCGTGAAAGAGGGATATGAAATTGTATCTCATCACAGGATCTGACTGAAGGGTTTTTGATGTCAGGCGCGATAGTCATGAAAATTGTAAGCGAGGTGGTCTCCTAGCAGAGTTTACTTTGTTGACCCTCAGGGATGGCTTGATGAGATAAGCAGAGTGTGAAATGATCAGTGACAACAGCTTATGAATGTCACAATCAGTGAATGTTATGAGAGTGGATTTGGTTTCATAAACGTGCATGGTGGACAAAATTGAAACGGCATCTTTTCAAATGAATCGATCCATTTGGGGAGCCACATTTGAAGTTGCTGGCAAAGCTAATTCCTCCATGGTTAAACCATACTGGCAATGAAAGACGACCCAACTTCAAGATGAGCACTGTTGGTGGATAAGATATGGAAGTAAAACCCACAGAGAAACCAATGTCAAAACACAGTCTGACTTGGCAATGCAATCTTTATGATAATGTCCCCAGGTAAGTTGGTTTACAATGCTTGTTTCTCTCTGTTCAGGAATTTAAACCTGGTATGCTCAGTGTTTTCTAAGCATTTATGGGGAAGATCTGTGGTAACATTTCTACACTGGTAATCAGAAGGCTGTGGGTTAGAATCTAACAAGAGTAAACTTGGTGAAATTGCTCTGTCCCAAAAGGCACAGGGAACACAGAACTTACAAGATTCCTTCGAACAAGTGCCCCAAACCCTCCACTATGAAATTCAAATGACCTTATTGAATCAAATTTTGGAGTTCACAATAAATGCAGATCTCAACTCAAGAAAACAATGACGACAAATGACTGAGGTCTCTGAAACAGTTTCACTAAATCTTCCTCAAGGCCAAACAGAAACAAACCTGAAATCATCCTAAATATGAACTACATTGCAATTCTATGCCACAAGCAGTGACAAGCCGTGATGCCGGCTTGAGGACGGTAAGTCAAACTTTCGATTTCAGTGGATAGTACTGTTCCCTAGCGAGTCATGCCACAAACTGTAACACCCACTGAAAGGAGGAAGAAGTAATTAATTTCCCATAATCCCAGTGGTATCCCTCCGTCGGTGACACCAAATCTCAACTCGCCCCCCTCCCAATGATAAAAATCACTGACAGTTGCGTGCCAGAGTGCGGCGCTGGCCAAATTGGGTAAGACTGATCAGATTAACTTGGCCAATTGGACTGGTATTAACAGATGGCAATCAACATGGACCACAGACTGGTTTTGGGGCACTGACTTAGTCTCGGTTTCAAGATGCCCTCAGCATTGCGACGTTTCTACCCACCGTTACTGGACCGTCAAGCAATTCCTACATTTTGTCATTTGCAGCTCCCACTTGTGTTGAATCACTGTAGAGTCCGTGCACACTGAAGCACGTCTTGAAACCAAGACTACCACTGACTTTTTTTAGAACTATAAGGTAGCTCCTGCATCACTGAACAAAATCTCTCTAAAGCCTCTAAAGTCTGGAGTGGGCAGTTTGGAAGTAGGTTTGTCTAGTTCTGTTGCTAAGTGACATAATTATCAAACTGTAACTGCCGCTGCTTAACTCATTAGTCATGCTGTTGCCAACTCTAATATAAAAAAATAAGGTCAACACTGCCCTATTAGAAGGCTTAGAAAAAAAGTTGTAACACAAAATAGGAGAATGGGAAGTCACCTCTCAGATGAATGGTGTTTTGTAAAAAGGTGCAAATCAGAGAAAACTAAGCCAATGGGAAGTGATGATCCTTGTAATGCTATTCGTGCATAGGGCATTTGATTTCAGCTCATGACTAGCCAAACCAATCATTACACCTTGAAATCCATAGTATCTACCCACCCCAGGGGAACCAACTGGAGTCAATGGTAAATGCTGCAGTGGCATTCTAGTCATTTTCTTCCACTGCTAAGCCATGCATCATGAAGGTTCCCACAGAAATTTGAAAACTAAATGCCAAGGCCTTTCCAGAGCTTTCCAACTCTAACATATGACAATTTCCTCGACACCGAAGGCCTTTTTGCCGAGAAAGGTTGTCCGGTGTTCAGAACTGGAAGACTGCCATTAATAGCCACTACTACAGACTGACAACGACAAAGCTTGTAAAAATCTATCAGTTTTCTCATAACACACATGGCCCATGAAAATAGCCCTCAGAGCAGACAATGCTGTACATGGCAAACTCAGACTTTATGGGCGTTAAAAACATGTATTGGAGAGAAGTTTTGGAAATTCGTGTGCATTTCATTTCATCAAAGTGGAAAGCATGCAAGGGGAACAGGAAACGTCCTCAGAGGTCAGTCTTTTGTCTTCAGTGGTCAGTACTTATGCTTAGTAAATGAAAGTGTGTTATACTGCAAGAAAAATAAGAAAACAAACCCGCTCCTTTGGGTAAAGTAACAAGACCACATGTGGATGAAGAGAGGTAACAACGTGTACTAAAACAAATATCAGCTAAAGTTTAACTACATATTTTGAAAGCACATGACCTTGACTTTTATGTATACATGCCTCATCAGAGATTAAATTCAACCCCCAAATGCGGCCATTTGGGACCTAGGTAAATACTAGAAGTGGCCTTGGGATTAAATCAGGGATTTACTCGGCTCACAGCTGTCTCCACTTCAATTACCCAATGGGACACTCAACGATAACCACAAGACTCCCAATTCCCAATTGGTCTCTCATGAGGACTTGGTCACTGGTAGATAGTCTGCTGCGTGGACACCTCAGTCATAGACCCAATTTGGGCTGGGCTCACTCAGAGCAAATCGATGATGTCCGTTCGCACAGACGGACGCTGACTGACAGAAGGTGTGATTGACTAACGAGAAGGAAAGACGAACCAATTTTGACAGATACATCTTGCTATGAATGCTTGCTCTTTTCTGACACAGCACAGGCTGAAGTTGGAATCTTAGGTAACGACAATGGCTACAGCTAATTTCACACTAGACATCAAATGATAGACTTCGCCTTTCAATGACGTAATGTTTTTCTATAAGTTTGTGATAATGACCTCGAACAGGTTATACTGAGGAGGGACTCAAACCCAAACCACCAACTACTTACTAGAGTAGATATTTTATCCACTCAACCATCAAGCTTACTGGAATCCACGAAATTGTAAAGCTTCTGATGTTATTCCTCAACACGTCTCACAAACCACTGAGCATCTGGCATTTTTAAATATACATGTATCAGTATTCGGTGGCAGCTTTTCGTGCGACAGTCTGCCTGCCTGTGCCTGGTTGACCAAGAACAAGACTCAAAGTTCTGACTTTGATAACTTCCCTCTTCCGAATGTTCCTCCTTCAACTTCAAAACTTTCTACTGGGTATTTACTGAGTTACTGGTATGTCTATTCATATCTTACTTGGGAAACCAAACATGTGCAGAAGAGCACCTAACACCTGGCTCTCATGATGAATTTTTTTTGGGTTCTCTGTTGAGCAGTGGCCAAACTCTAAATGAGGAAATTGAAGGCTTATTTTCTTTGTAAAAGGACATTAGGAAATTGCATTACCAACTTATTTTAAGACAAGGGATTAAATATCCAGCTGGATCACAAACACTTTTTTTTTTTACCTCAGTTTTTTCATGAAATTGCATTCTTGAAGTTAACCAATTCGTGCCGAGGTGCCCGGTATCAGAGACATTGGCTTTATACACAAAGCCAGGGTGTCCAAAATCGGACAAAGAAGCTTGGCCTTGTAACAAAAGACTGTACTTGAAACAAAAGACCGGACTGCAGGCAATTGCCAATAGCAGAGGAAATCTGTCATTGTTTTGAATGATTATACCACTGTTTGTGGCATTCAGTGTGAGCGGATTACCATTGGGGACAAAAGGGCTCCAGCACTCCAGGGATGAGCGATACAATACCGCTACACGCAAATCTGGTCTGCATTTGAAAAGCCAGCTGCGCACTGGGCTAGTTTTGGGACCAAAAGAAAATTACTTAACACCGCACAATCTGGGCTCCCTTTACAAGGCAGCAGGCCTGGCTGAAATACTCTGGATGTTGTCTGTCAGATTAGAATAGCCACCAGACAGTCATCCAAGTGGGTGTAAATGTTCAGTAAATGAAGTTATGGAATTTTGAAGAATTTTGAAAATGGACAATCTTGAAAATCCCCCGAGAATACGCCATGCAGCTTCAAATTAAACCCGGCAGCGTACAGTTAGGTTAATTCAAGTGAGCACTAAAACAATCAGCCAAACTAAGGAAGGAGGAAGGTATTTGTAGAAGAACCTGAAGGCAGTCAAGTCATCTCTTCAGTGTTCCAAGACTTAAAGCTGGGCCATGCATCAGGCAAATGTGAGCTGTGGGGGAGGAAATGCAAAGCCACAATAAATTCCAGACTAAGTTGGTCCACCTGCAGTGAGTGGCAATAACACATGAAGAAGCGCGGAGTGTGAACCAGAATGTGGGATTACAAATAACTGTGTGTATAGGGTCAGAAATAGGAACTTAGCATTCCAGACTTTTCTAGTGCGGTATTAAAGCGAAGTCAGTGGCTCAAGGATGGGGGAGAGAAGGGGTTTCAATCCCATTACCATCTCCCCCTCAACCAACCTGCTCATGCTTATCTCTACGGTACGACTATAAAATTACTCTAAAATAGATCCCATGCTGTGTGGCTCAAACTTCATGAATGGCCTTAGTCAATGGGAGGCTAATCCGACGATAAAAACCATTGATGTGCCACTCGGTTGGAAGTGGACACCAAAAGACGCAATACTTGACTAATACTAAAAGCCTAGGAAGTGGCAATATAGGAGATCTCTGTGAGGATGCCGGTTCTCTAATACACACAAACCGCAACAGGAAACTCTGCTTTAACTGATGCTTGAAAATATCTCAACAAAGCTGGAAATTTCAATGCACTGGATGGAAATAAACCGACAGTCTCACCAGTTTTCATAAAATGAGTCAGATGTAGTTGTCACACTGACTTACTGATTAGATTACTGGATTATAAAGAGCAGGGATTTTACATGCTACATGTATACGGCGTGTCTTAAACCTCCTAAACACATCTGCTCCCTGTCATCTGAAAATAAGAAGCTTTACATGTCTGTCAACAGTTTGACAAGTCCTTTTCCACAAAAGCAAGTTTCTGAAGCTGCTAACAGGCAAGGTTAAACACATGTTTCCAATAAATATGATAAGTGTTAAATGATTAACCAGTACCATACATATGCAGGAGGCCAAAAACAATGATAAATTTAAAAACATCTTTCCCATTTTTTTAAACATGCTCTTCAAAAATGGAGGGAAGTGTCTTCTAAATGTACGAATACAAAGATTACTGCATTCTTCAGGGAAAAAAATGGAGTGGATTTTAACATATTTACAGACCGTATAGAAGTTCCATGTCGGATTGTATATGATAGCATCCGCGCTGGTACACGCCCAAGACGGCATCAGCCACCATGCCGCCACATCTACCGATCCACTGGAACATGGTCCGTCCCCTCTGCTTGAAATCCACCCATCCTGATGACATGTGTACCTGCTCCATGCTGTGGGCTCTGTCTCTCTGAGTTCGTCCTTGTGTGTGGACCTAGCATAAGATATCTGACTGGCTTTTCTCTGACAACAAGGGCTTCCTAGTGCCGAGATAAACTGTGACTCGTGAGTCTGCTGCTATGCCTTTTGATTTCCCGCACTCGGCAAACTGGAAGCTTGGTGGTTTGGAACGATCCATTTTCGTACAAGGGATATATGAAACGCAATGGATTTTTTTATAAGCAGTATTCGGGGTGAAAGGTGAGTGGATTCAGAGTCGTGTGATCACAGAGATCTTAATTCAATTATGAAAGGGGGTGAGGAAGTGGAGAGGGGTACCACGGGGGGACGGGGGAAGAATATGCTTACTGAGAACAATGAAGCAGAAAGTGAGCCAGGTTTAGCCTGGTTAGGGCAAAAGCAGGTTAGTCACATGGTGGAGTGAGCAAGGTACAGACTGAAGGAAGTACCCTGGATGGGAAGGTAAAGTCAATCTGTCACTCAACAACAGAAAAATGTCCATGACACTGCACCTATCGGAAGGAGGATGGGCGGGAAACAGGGCACTGTGGTCATCATCTGAGGATGCACAATTAAGAGGGGAAGACTATCAGCGCTGAATGTGTAATTCATTCAGACTGCAGCTGCAGGGTTGCACATACACAATGGGTGCTCCTTTGACAAACGGGGGTCGGTAATAACACACAAGCACCTCAACCTTAAGGACATTCAAACGTGTGGTACCACCTCATCGATGGCATCTTATCTCAGTTGCTAGATTGGTCAGCACCAGTCTACCAGTCCCATGACCGCGTGGATTCTTCACTCTCACAGCAACGGAGCTATCCTCCGGTCAGAGCAAGTTTAAGTCAAACTGAACACTGATTGCTTGTTGCAGGACAACGTCAGAAAGCATCAGGAATTTCCTGATCACATTTCCTCTGAGCAACGGGCATTACTGAACAGGCATTAGATACAGGAAGCCAGCCATGATGTAATCTGGTATATTTAATTTCTCAGGGAGGCTAATAAGGTCCCACAATGTCAGGCTTGAGCACTATTTTCACTCATTCACTTTCTGGATATAAATGCATCAGAAGGAGCACAGACAGGTCTTCAGTTTAAGAAATCAAACAATTCAAAATCCTGGCAAATGTGGACAGTCTGTGGACAAACAGAGGGAAATCCCATGCACTGTTACAAAGGAAGCTTTTTAATTGTGATAAATGGGTCACGGTAATCTGTCCAGTATTATCTTCTTCACATGCATGTAGAACAGCCCTTTTCCCTAGCATTCCATCCCCTCTTAATCTTTGTCCAGAATAGAGTTTCACAATGTCAAACAGAAATAGACTGAAGAAGAAACCAACCAAGAAAGACAGACCGAAATCAAACTGAGGTATGACAACATGGATTACATAATTATACCAACAGCCCGCCATGGGCCACCAAATGACTCCAAATATACCTAACAAGGAAACCAGCCAATTAAATGCATGTTTCCTCCATTAATTGGCATCCTTCTTGCACTATCACTGCCCCCCATGCTCATGTGCGTGGCAACCGGGTAACGTGAACTATGGGAACTAATGACCGGACACAAACATTGAACTTTGGCCTTTGAACGTAGTTTGTATAAAAAGCTAACACTTCCTGGACTGAAATAGGAAAAAAAGTCCTAGCTCATCGAACTTATCATGTGACAAGGACCTTTTTAAACTCACAGACAGTAAAGGGCAATGACATTTGTTTGAAAAGTTTCAAAAATAGTTGGTGCCTAATTATGTCATGACTGGTCATCTGACCTTAGCGTGCCCAACGTTATCAGTTTTTCATGCTATCATGCTTCAAAAACCATTTATGAGAAGGAAATGAGCACTTAGACAGGAAGAAGCTGAGCATATCTGTCAAGTTTACAGGGAAAGGGACTTGTAGGGGCTTAAAATAGTTTTGAGCTTGTTACTCAAATTTCTTTCAGTGAATTAAAAGCTTTTGGGTCTGTCAGCTGTGTTGCAATCAAACCTTTTTCTGGTTCCTATTAGCAAACTAATATGCAATATGGTGAACAGAATATTTGGGTCTTTTTGACTGTACAGGTTGAAAGGTGAGTATTTTGACAAAATATAAATGTCTACCATGTCAAGTATATCTCCAGAACTTGGAAAAAAAGGTCGGAATTCCAACAGTGTTGTACCATCATTGGGCGCTGATCAAAATTAGTAAAGATTGTGATTATGGCAGAGTGACAGTCTACAATGGGCAGTCCCAAGAAACGTAAACAGTGAGGAGTCACAAAGGAAAGATGTGACCATGGAGTGCCAGCAACAGAAGTCCAAAAAATGAGGACAAATGGCTCAAAAAAGTGTTGAAGAATAAAGTACTCTTATCGTGGACTGGGTATGGGTAAAAATGATGGGTACGTTGAGGGAATAAGACACTCAAAAAGAGCCTGGGAGCTTTTCTAGAGGAAACAGCAGCACACTTTCTTTTGTGTATTTTAACCACTTTCTGCCGGGACTCCGGAATCGGAGACGTATGGTTTATATGCAAGGCCCGGGTCTCCGAACTCGGACGAAGGAAACAGGGCCCTATAACAAAAGACCGTACTCCAAACAAAAGACCAGGCTGCTGGGCATTACCGACATTTTTCACTCTCAAAAGTGGTGATAATCCAGCCTTGTTTTGATACCGTATACCAGGGTTTGGGGCATTGAGAGTGAGCGGATTACCACTGGGGACAAAAGCGCTCCACCACCGCAGCGTTCAGCCACACAGCACCGCTGCACGCTAATCTGGCCCCTATTGAAAAGAGGTCAGCAGTGCACTGAGCCAGGTTCGTGTACAAAAGAAAGTTAGATAACACCGCACAATCTGGGCTCTGTTTAAAAGGCTGCAGGCCTGGCTGATATACTCGGGCGTCAATGAAGGTCATTTGTCAACTTAGAGTAGTGCCTAAAGATTACTTTGTGCAGCTATAAACGACAGTTAAATGAAATGATGAATATTTGAAGGATTTTAAAAATGGAAAAAATGATAGTCATGCCGGCCCAGCGTCATCAACATTGAAAAATGCCCCGGCATGAAGTGGTTAATATTCAGAACCAACCTGTGTCTTGGAAGGCATTGGCTGTCTCCACAAGGTTATGCCAGTCTAAATGGGCGGCAGAATCGGGTAGCGGAAAGAGGGATGGGTTGGAGGTCCCTCGATTATTGTTGGCATTCAAATCATCACTGCTTTTTCTTGCCTCTGTTGAGGGAAGGAAGAATGTTTCTCCTTTTAAATCTTCAATATTTTGATATGAAGACTTCAAACCTTTAGTTGAAGTAATCTAGATCATCAAACAGGATATTCATGTCTTGGAACAATATACTATAACTACCACAATCCAATGTTTTAAATAGGAACAGTTATGACACAATCTTCACAGCACATCACAGCCCCAAATAGCTCTGAGAATGAAAACACAGATGACCTCATTATGTCTTGGGTCCACGAATGCTACCTCCCTGGATAATTGGTTCCATTCAGTGGGGGGGGGGGGAAGTTATCCCAGGGCTGTACGTCCAAGTTTGTTTATGTGGAACACATGTGACTACAACACAGCCTGGGGGCAGGCTGTCAGAAATGCTCCGCTGTCATGAGCGGTTTCTTTGAAACCCAAAGGACCACTCGACCATTTGGATATAGGCTACTTACGGTCTTGGTTGTGACATCAATCCACTGTGACATTAGAACATGACATGAACAACTGAAAGTCTACAAATTGGAAAGGTTGCAGTTTGAAGCCAGGTCTGACTGCTGACATGTTGGGGGAACAACTTCAAACACACCAAGTCTACACACAATTTTAACATGTGTTTCTCAGCCTAGAATGAGAGAGACGGCCACAGGTGAAGCAAAAGATTGAGATTCTACAAGGGACATGGGAGGACGATCTCATGGTTATTCTTCTGCAGACGGTTCTAAGGCGAAAACTTAATGGCCCTTTTGAAAGCATCAGTTCAACATCAGTATCGTGGTACGTGGATGTCCAAGTGCTTGTGAGTATTGCCCTTGACTTCCATTTAATTTTTCCCCACCTTTGAGAAAGTTTCTGTTGGGATTGAAACATCGGGCCCTATGCCCTTTTGGATTTTGACTTCTTCACAACATGTTTTTGGGCTTAATGCATGCAGAACAAGATGCTGTCATGACTACAAATGATACTGAACCACTCATTTGCAGAAAAAACAGTGAGGGATTTAATGACCTCAATGTGCAAATTAAACAAAACGGTGACCACTAGTGGTAAAGAAGGCACTGTAAACATCTTAGCACAAAGACACACTGCAAAGATTCTTACAAACAGACCTATTTTGCTGAAAATGCGCATATTCCAAGTGATCATGTTGACCACTTGTCTGGTTTGGGTGTAGGCCTAGTCCGAGTAAGTCGGACTAGATTGCGTCAACGCTTCTTCATGCATAAAATAATCACACGAGAAATCCATTATCGAGGTTGAAGAGTGAAATGGCCCTATTCCCACTTGATTTGATCAAGTTTTCAAAACTTGAAATCTTCAAATGCACGCTGCATGTCCAAACTTTTGGAATTTCCTGGCATGGGTTTTGTCGCCTGCTCGCTGGCCGGCCATAAAATGTCTCCATCCTTGTTTATTTCCGAACATTTTTATCTTGAGAATTGGTCTTGTCAAAGATTGCATCCAAATTGGACCCTCTTTCGACAATTCATAGACAGACATGTTGATGAGTCTATGTCCAAAGACTGTTTGAAATCTCGGGAAAAAGCGATACACATGGAACATGTAAAAGTCATGAAATAATGTGCGACACAATTTCTTCGCCCCGTGCCAGTTACCACAAAGCCCTCTTAGGCTATTGGCGAGAACGGAAAATTTACTAACCTTATTTCAAGCCGCATATTTACGGTGGCCGTGAAATGTGCACTACATAAAATAACGGGAGACTGTTTGCCACTACTTCCACTGACACACAAGTGGCTTTAAAGAGTCCCACTAATGCACCATGAATATTGATGGGTGGTTGAAGGATGCTGTTTTCACACGAGGTTTGTACACATGCACATATCCTTACACAGCTATACTTATGGGGTATTTCCTTTGTTCTCGTGTACAAAACTCCCACACTACACGCAAAAAAATTCAAATCACTCCAATTTAAACCAAATTCACTTTCCTGGGTTGAAATTTCGACCGTATGTCCCTTATATAAAACACTTCAATTGGCGACAGATTTTTACCCGTCAAAAATTTCCCCTTTTTGAGTTATGTCCAAATATCAGTTTCGTGAAAAGGTAAAAACTTGGCCTTGTGGGGTACTTCCCATTGTTCCCGTATCCCACAAGGCCCAATGTATAAGCGCATGCATACCCTGTACGTGTATGCACAATGCATACTCGCAACCATTAAACTACAATTTTTTTTTCAGGCGTGTTACAATTGTCAAAACCCGTATTTAATGGGGGACAAAACATACGAACGTATTTTCAAGAATTTCCTGCAGGAAATATGGCTGAATCGTACTACTTGGCAGGTCTGTACAAACACACCACTATTTAAACCAAACTACTTCAAAGTCAGTTCATACATAAAGGCCAATCATGTACTATGCAAATGGCACTGCCAAAATTTCAGTCACTGTGCAACGGGAAATGTTCCAACTTAAGCACTTGTTTGTTGTGAGCACTGAAGATAAACAATCCTACAACACCGATTGGTTCGTCCGTTGAAATTTTTCATTTGTGCCAGACTCAAGGAATGTGATTTTTTAAGGGGTAGAGCTCTTTACATTTTACAAACCTACACACTACATGCTATTAATGTCCAGAGCCAGGCAGCCCTTGCTAGACTGGTGAAGCGCCCTCTACAATTTGAAATGAGTTTGAATAAGTCCCCACTAGGTACCGGTAGCCAGTGGTTAACTTGTGATGTACTCTGTGTGCCTGTATACTGATATCAACCCTCCTATGGTTTAACAGTACAACCATGCAACAATTCCGACAGTCACTCTTTTGCACATTGTCCGTATGAACACAATAGGACCACAGATATGCACAGCTTCGGTGTGTACACAGTCAGTTGCCAGCACAGAATGACACAGACTCTTTTGTGCCGCCTCCGTCACTGCAGTTGGTTTACTGTGCAATTTATGCACATGAAGACAGTGGGGCACAGTTGTTGGATAGTACAGTCTGTAATATAATAATCCATATGATTGACAGCGCAGTGCACAACATGAAACAGCTGTGCTTCTTTGTGCTGCTCACCGACTGACCCAAAGAGTGACTTCAGCATGAAAGGAGGGTGAAAATGCAACAGAAATCTGGGCTATCTTCCAAATTTTGGTACAGCTTCCAGCTCTGCTTTCATTTCAGCTCCAGAAACATTTGCGATCATTTAATGTCTGAAGGAAATGAACAGACTCCACACTTTTGCCTGACATCAGACACGGCGTTGTACTAGTAACTGATGCAGAGAAGACGAGCTCTCAACTCAGGAGATCATCTTTGTGAAACTCAATGCCTGAATGCAAAGTCTGCGAAAAAGTAGAGGTTGGGAAGCTGCCAAGTTGAACTCTCCTGGCTCCCAGCTGTGCACTGTGATATGCAAAGCTACTGGCAACCAGTGATGCAACCCACTCCAACAGACAGTTTGAAATATCAGCCCGGACAAGTTAACCCTGTGTGAACTACAGCGAGTAAGCATTTGTAAGTACAACTACTGCTAACCACAGTTCTTGAGTGAACTCACTCTGTTAACCACAGTTCTTGAGTGAACTCACTCTGCTAACCACAGTTCTTGAGTGAACTCACTCTGCTAACCACAGTTCTTGAGTGAACTCACTCTGTTAACCACAGTTCTTGAGTGAACTCACTCTGTTAACCACAGTTCTTGAGTGAACTCACTCTTGGTTGCATGACAGGATGTCAACTACGCTTTGCATGCATTGTCTAGCACACGTCAAACAACAAGTGCATTTTCTTGTCAAAGATTCTGAGCAAACTGTCAAAGTGAACACTCTAAGGCATCAAGGCAAAGCACACACACGCACACTTGTCAAAACCTACTTGTCTTGGTTTTGTTAGCAGTCCTTATCGGTTGCACTGCGGCAAATCGGACAACTTGACAAAGACAAGGAAAGGCATGCAGACCTTTGTTAATTTGAGTAAAAATCTAGAGGGAAATATATTTTAATCTGGGAAGGGTTACAAATGAAAGTGTGTCAATTTAACACTTCTGAGCACAGACCATCAGCGCTACAGTTGAGACCATCACAAGACCAGACGCAAGAGACAGTTCAATTGAATACACTGAGACTTTAATTCAGACTGGGGGTCTGGTGATGGTCTCGTGGGGTCTTGTAAAAGTCTTTAATAAGGGTCTCAACTACAACACAGGCGAACAGTTAATTAAACCAAAGCATCATGTTGATAAGTTCACACAACTGCAATTAGGTCTGTACATGACCAGGAGGTGACGTCTAAATTTATGCCAAAATGAAAAGGGCTACGGAAGGCACATCACAAGCAAGGGTAATGCGAGCTTGTAGATTGTTTCGTCATGCAATTTTTCAATTACCTTTGTACTGCTGATTATCAGGCACTGGAGTACTCTCTAGCTGTGGAGACTTGGCACTTGTGAACAGGACATCGTTGGAGAGGTCCATGTCGTACTGGTCATGGCGGCCTGGACGGTTGTAAGGCCCACCTCCAGCCGCGATGCTCTCGTCTGAGTAGGTGCGATGCAGGAGGCCCAGCCGGTTGGTCTGAGCATGCTCACGGGGTAGAGCGGCCTGGAAGGGAAGATGGTGATTTAAAGACGCTTGATTCAAGCCAACTTGATGATTAATTTATCCGAACATAATGATTTCCTGCATGCAGGATGCTTGCAGTCAGGGGAGGTTTCTCGTGGGATGTCAACATCCTCTCATAAGTTTGAGCCTTCACTTTTGAATCATGCGGACTCTGCAGATGTTGCTCCTAAAGACTTGTTCGTGACAGCTATTAGTAAGGAACATTTATGTGGGTTGATGGTTTGACGTATGCACAACCAATTGTCAATTCCATTTGTACACAGCAATATTCATGTATCTCTGATTAACAGACACATGAGTGAATGATTCAATAAGCATGACCTATTTTCAACTCTATGTGCACAAAAGCCATACTCTGACTGAACATTTTCAGTATCACATCCCCGATGTCACTTGACAACAGGTACATGAATGTTCTGGGTTCTTCCTTCTAAGGACACAGGTGTAATGAGCCAGTTTGGTATTCCAACTGCACATGCTCGAACTGAAGCATATCCAAGGTCATCCTGGAACTAGAGCACGTGTGCGCGATTGTCTGCCCTATCAGCGTGGCCGTTGCCACCTCATGCGCACGATTTGTTCCCGAACAACCTTGTCTGTTGGCAAAACCAAACTGGCTTATTGAGTCCATTATAGGTCCCTTCACAAGTTCATTCTCAAGTATTGACGAGCAATAACAAAGGCATGCTTTTGTTACAGTTCAGCAGAACAGCAGAGACTGGACGACTTGCGATGGACTTTGATGGACCAAACTACAGCACTGCTCTGCAGCGACCAACATGTTCAACCTTTCAAAACAGCCTTACCAATAGTTGTTATGGCTCACAGCCAATACGAGGTGGTAGAGTAGAAGAAAATCTGTTTCCAAAAAAAAATCTTAGCAGACATGTTCACCACAGTTAGTCTCTCACCACAGTTTGGCTACATCATCCATGTTGCAGGTGAGTCAGTCCCTCACGGAGAATTCAAAGTCAGAGTGCTTACAGCAAATCCATGAACAATGTCAGTTTATTAACTCTGTTACCACACATCTTGTTTAGGTTCGGTAGGTTTGCCATTCAATTCTCGTTTTCATGCATTTTAGCAAATGCAGGTCAGTTCCAGCAAGCACAGGATTATCAACTAATTAGATGATCTTTGAAAACCCATCTCAATAACAGAACTATCTTAATTCCATCAAATTCACCAAGCTCCAATAAATAATGTATTTACTCTATAAGCAGTTAGCCATCTAAGACTAATACATCATTTCTTTTCTTTCCACTAAATTGAAACTATCTTTCCATCAAATTTAGCTACCTCAGCCTCATTAAATTCATAAAGTTCCAAGTGCGATCCTGTATATATTTCTTCAGTCCCTCAGGGGATTTGTTGACAACTGATGAGCTCATGTCTGTCTGAACCCTAACCCGATTAGATTCTTCCAAATCCACCTGGAGATTTCAAAAGATACCGCAGGACCGGCTACAATTACTTAAGTTAGTGTTTGATGCCATTTAAAAAGTTAAGTGCATAAAAAGTGGAGGATTTGTTGACAATTTTTGGAGCTCCAAGCAAGAATGAAACTTCTTTATGAAGAAGTGCCAAAAGAGCACAGAGGTCGGAGGCTGGTGGGGACCAGAGCTCATGGTGTGCATGCGACGACTGCAAATTCTAAGAGACAGTGGCTGTGCAGGCTCAGCCCAGCCTGTGCAAAATTCCCCCCCCCCAACCTGTTCGCGCAGGCATTGTGTCCACTCTTAACGAATGCCTTTGCTCTGCCCAGATATCATTTCTTGTTCGCACTAGGAGTTTTGTAAGAAGTCAGAGTTAATGCAAAACGAGCCGACCACGAGGGTAAAACACGCTGTACTGCTCCAGCAGAGCTCAACAATAGAATTAAATCAGCATGCAGAGGGGAAAGAGCTATCCAGCCCACTGGAAGTCAGTCAAATAGGTCAGTAGCCCCAGCCAACAAGCAGCCGCTAATCACCACAAACCCAGCCAAAAAAAAAAATGAAACATTTGTCTATATTTACCCAGACGACTGGGAAACCCATGAAGGAGTTCCGAAATCGAGTCAGGGACCGGCCTGGCAGGGGGACCAGCGAGCCAAAGATGACAGGGACAGTGTGGGAGAAGATGGGCTTAGGAGGCGGCGGAGGGAGTAGCTGAAAGGAGGATGGAGAAGGAGGAGAAGAAGAAACAGGGAGGCAGGAGTCGAGACTGCCGAGAGATGTTGCTGCCGTTGCTGAAATAGGTAACGATGGTGGTTGCTTTGAGGGTGACATGACAAGGCTATTCACCTGGTGAGCTCCTCCACCTGACAATGTGGTTACGGACGGCGACAGGGCATCCGTGTTGAGGGACTCCGGAGCGATGAGCTTGCGCAGGTTCTCCTGGAGCTCGTTGTTCGCTGGGAGGGACTTGGATCCCGACTGGCCCTGTCGGAGACGAGTGTTCAATGAGTCGTTGGAACTCCGTACCTCTGTTGTCCTCCTGGAGAACAAATTAAACAAGATCTTACAAAATGAGTATTAAAACCATTTTTTGGGGGGGGGGATTTGTATTTAATGTGCCCTTGAAAAACCACTCTTGGATTTTTGTTTTGATGCATCACTCACTTTGCCATCCTGCTAAAAATGGACCTTATGTGGGTGACAGATTATGGTCCCTGATGATGTACAAGATTTGTTTAAAGGCCCTTCACTCAAAAGTGGCTTTGGTGACATCACACTCACTTTGTGACGGAAAACAAATCACGTCAACAGTGCATAAGCAGGAACCGATGAGCAAAAGGCTTAGGAACCAGTTCAAAAATGAACAAACCCCAAAAAGATTACTATAAAATGTATAAAACCTTAAATCTAAAGATGTCACAGAAGTACACTTTAACTGATTGTGAAATGAAAAACATTGTATGAGAAAATCTGGCAGCTCAGAGATAACATGTATATGTTTCTCCAACAGTTTCTTCAGTTAAGGTGTAAACATCTGTCAGTGAAGAGAATTTTTCATGATTAATTGAAGTAAAGGGGGACAGTAAACATTATCTATGAACTATTTTTCAAATTTGGACAACTCTAATGACTTTTTTTGAACTAGTGATTCATTCTCCAGCATTCAGTTTTGGTGGGTTAATAATGCCTACCTGCGTGAGATCCTGGGGCTGCTGGTCTCACTGATACTGCTGCTAGAGGACGCAGAGGGACCTGCCCTCCTGTGCCCGCTGGATACGTAATCTGCTCTACCCTGGACCGGGTTCCCGTGCACAGTGGTCCGACGGCTCAGCTCTGGGCTGTGAGCGGCTACGGGGCCGCGGGGAAAGGTCCCGGCCCCGGTGTGGGCTCGTGGGCCCAGCTCAGCCCCCCGGTATTCCCCACCACCTCGCTGGCTGGAACCACTGGAATGGGTGGAGTGGGAGTGCAGCGACACATCGCTCAGGTTGGAGTTGCTGGGAGCCGGCAAGACCACGTTGCTGGAGATTGGCGCTGGGCGACCCCCGGTTCTCTGCTGCTGCAGCTGTGGCTCTGCATCCGACGACATCCTGTCTGGGTACAGGTGCTCAGTGGGGCTGTACCTCTCGGGCTTGCCGTACGCATCGGAGTCGCGGTACTCCCCGGGGAATACATGGTGGGATGATATTCCCGCTGTGGTTGATGTGCTGTAGCTGGGCTCGGCAATGTTGTCACGTGACCTGGACAGTCGGCTGTCATGGTAACCGTTCATGTCATCATGGGTGTCATACCACTTTTCATCACTATTGTTCGACGACAGGGTGTCTCCACTGCGTGAGTGCTTGACAGAAGCCTTGCGGGGATAATGCAAAGTTGGAAAACAAGTTAAAAAAATTACAACCTTTTAAACTAGCAGACTGAGCCAAAACAGAACAGAGTTTTTCTAGCTTCTAAAACCTCCACAAAGTCCAGCAGAAGTGGATCCTCTGGACCAATTCCACACTAACACCCCAACAAAAACTTTCCAGGCCAAAAGAGCAGCAAATTCAAAGTAGTTTCTTCCACTGGCCTGTTGTCCGTTTTCACTTTAAGTTTCAATTGGTTGCAAGGCCAATCTAATTTTTAGCATGTGCTTATTTAACCAAAAGTCCCATTCAACTCTCTAACTCCTTCATTACATTTCTCAAGTGTGAAAAAATTTTCAAGCCTGGAATTTGAGGTTTTCTGGCCTGAAAATTTTTTAAAGGGAGTAACCTCCTCATGTACCTCATTGAAATAACCCATCACTACTACAAAGTGGTCTTTGTTCATCCCCACTGAAAATTTTGCCCATGAAACAAAGCAACATTATACAAATATAACATAGTTTGAGGTAGGACAGTCGCTGTTAGTCAGGGAGCTAACATCAACTGTCCGACTGAAATAACCCATGTTATATAAATTTGTTTTACTATACATGTACCTCATACATATTTTACTTTCTAACCCCGAAAATAAAAACAACGTCTGCTGCCATCTTCTCATGAGCTGCATACCGTTGCTAAGCTGGCACCACTGTGAGTGCACAGTACACCAAGGTGACGGTTCCTGGCTTTTCTGCTACTGTGCATGCAATTTTTAACTGTCGCCCGGGTAAGTCGGGTGACAGCTAAAAACGCATGTGTACTTACTCCTCGCGTGAACGATCAGGTGCGCGTTCGGCAAACAGCAAAAACAAAGGCTGGTGCTTGACTGTAAATGCACCAATGAGAGTTTGGCGATCCGTCATGCATATGTACGAGGGATAGTAACAAAATTTAGATAACTGAAAAACAGTCACAACCCTTAGCTGTTAAGGGGAAGTTTTCTGTTGGAAGGTATTGATGTCAAGAACTTACCCCTCTGTAGTGACTGTTGGACGTTGCAAATTGAGGATTGCTTCTGTCGCGATTGCTTTCTGGGAAAGTGGCTGACTGTGGAAGTCTGGCTGGATGTTGCCATGACGATTTGGACGAATCGGACAAGACTGTCGGGACAAAATGAAAAGGTGTTAAAAACACACAGACATGCAACTAGGTGGCCAGCAACACTGAAATTTGAGCAGCACAAGACTTTCACCATGTTTTCTTTATAAGGCCAGTCTACCTTGCATTAAGTAAAGCGAAAAAGAATGGCCCAATATCATCGCAAATAATTGGTAACATCGAAATTTGCTTCCCTTTCACGTTTGCTTTACGTATGAACTGGCCGCAGGAAGGTTGCTGAAGTTTCTGCACAACTCTGTGTGTTTTACAGCACTCACATACCTCTGCCTCTTGGATGTGGATGATCCAGTTTATCTTCAGTTGAGCTCTGTCGTGAGTGGGATCCTCCAGTTGCCACCCTGTGAAGTTCCTCCTGGGAGTTTCTTAACCTGGCTTGTTGGACTGCGGCCAGGGCCGAGATCTGCTCAAGCTCCTCCTGTGAGCTGCGCAGCCTCTCCGGCATGTCATGCATCCGCGGCGTCCGGATCTCTCGGGCGCTGCGCCGGTCATGGGCCATCCGCGAGAAGGCCGTGGTCATCGCCTCGTTCCCGTCTCGCGAGCTCCGGCTGTCCAGCGTGCCGTGGCCCGAGGAGGGCAGGCTGCCGGGCTCCCGTTGGGCCATGCCCACCCGGTTGGCCTGGTTTACCTCCTTCCAGTAGTTGACGGTGGCGCGGTACCGGTGCTGGCCCCCGACGCGTGACTCGGGCTGGTGGTGGATGCGGCGCTCCAGCGTGGCAATGGCATTGCGCACGGCATTGCTGGGGATGCTGTCCGGGTCTTCGCTGGATCGTGAAAGGTCAGAGGGCGTCCGTCCGTGTGCTGAGAGAGTGGTGCCAGGTGTAGTCGCTGATCTGGTATGAGAACCTTGACTAGCCTTACCATCTGTATTAAAAAAAAGAAATTGATTGTAAGTCATTCAATTACGGAGGCAACTGTGACAGCAAGCAATGCAGAAAAATCCTTTTACATATAATTTTACATAAGTAGAGAGTTTAAAGCAGTCCCTCTAAAACATCTCCTATATGCAAACAAAGAGGTTTTCCTTTCCCTTTTAATATAGAAAGGACTGACATTGCTTCAGTAACAAGGTTTTATCCATTAACTGAGAGAGCTTCTTGCTGAAAAAGACATATTTCACAAATGTTGTTAGAATTCAACTGTGATCTTGTTTCATGTAGCAGAACCAAGATTATTCCAAATATTAGTAGGAACCTAAAAAAATTTTGAAGACCACAAAAAGAAAAATATCTCTTTACATTTCCATTTTTGCACCTTTGAAAAAAATGAAAGGAAAAAGCTTCAAGCCTTAAATCTTTTTAAAAATAAACTGTTATTAAATGTTAAAGTACTTAAGCACTGAAGTATATCTTTCACACACCTTTTGTATGAAAAAAGCCTTTTTAAAAGTTTTCTCCAATTTTTTTAAAATTCTTCAAAAAGGACTAGGATTTTTCTTTCATCATATAGGAAAGAAACGTTCCATTCCCGACTATTTTGAGAGTACCTCTGTTGATGGTGATGGGTGCTCGGTAGCTGTGACCCGCCTTGCCGCTACTGTAGCTACGGTTGAACGGCGTCTTGCCGGTGTGAGGGAGAGATGCATCGTAGTCAATGGGCGTACTTCCCCTGAAAGGCAGAAATAAAAAAGCAACTTACTCGCACCAGTAAATGAAAAAAGTGTCCTGAGAAAGAAAAAAAAAACAGGTTTGATGTGATGTGTGCATTCGTAGCTGTACACCGAGTGTTTTATGAACACAGATCTGAATTGTGATCTAGTCATCAGGAAGTCAAATGGCAAATATGGTCACAAGTCAACTGCCCTATCATGGTAGGATCACGTCAACTCGTGAAATACTGTCCACTTAAATGATATACAAAATGGACATGGAGCGTGCAAATTCTGTGACAAGCAAAACTCAGCGTACAAAGTTCAGCGCGACTGTCTAAGGGGCGTGGCTAACTCACAAAGGGTGCCAAGTCAATTCATGAGTGAGAGGGGGTTGATAATCAGAAGGGATTAACAAGAATATCTTTGTCCATTTGAATACTTGCCACTTAAGCCTTGACAAATAGCAATTAACATGTTACCAATTGTAAAGACCTATTTTATGTAGGACCATGTGGGGAGCACCAGCACTTAGGAAAGAAAGTGCAAAGTAATCCAAGGGATAAAATGTCTCTTTGTTTGACGGTGACTGATTTATTTTGGAGTATACCTCCTTGGGCTTCCGTCTTCGTGGGGCGGTACAACCAGAACCTTGACGGTTTGTGACGTCCTCAGCAGATCAATCATTTCATCATGGCTTTGAGTGCAGACGGCAATCTCACAGATCTACATGATTACAATCAAAATCAGAATCACCACTTCGTTGTGGTTTCAAACTACAGACAGTGATCTGACTGATCTCACACAATCTCACAAAGTCTATCATAATCAAAATCAGGCTTCGAACCAATCATTTGGCACTCAAAAGAAGAAATAACAATTTTCTCCAACTGCATCTGTTGGCTTTTTTTACCAACACCTGCAGTGGCCATCCAGTACAGTTAATGAAAAGCAACCAATCAGTGCAAATGAATTTTGCCTTGTTTGTCTAACAATCTGACATAACCAGATATCAAAATCGTCATCAACATCAAACGTGTATACACATGCACGAATGTGCACTCTCAGCTTCCCAAGTCTACAAATCTCAAACCCACCTCCACAAGTCTCGCCCCTTTTCTTAATCCAGCTTGCCACGCCCACCCGTAGGGATCCACCTCAACTACAATGCCCTGGTAGTGCACATGGAATCCAAGCTGGCCAAGACCGTTACGAAGCAAGGTGATCTCCTGAGTCTGCATAGGTTTAACACATTCGTCATAAAGACAAATTCATTTGTGGTTCAGGTAATAGAAATTACCGGTACCATGGCTCTTGTGCTAAAAACATTAAAAACATAAGGTATTATTTCTTAAAAGAAAAACCTCCCTGATCCTTCAAAACCATCAAGAGATAATAAGGGTTTTGTACAATTGTTAAAAGTGCAACCCAACCACTTTTACTTTATACAGGGCTTAATCCCCTTTCAAAAGTTAAAGTACAACGAATGTGTCGCTGGTGTCAGTGAAGGATTTTGGAGGACGTAGGAAAGTTCCTGGAAAACTGCTCGCAGAGTTAGGATGAAATTGTTGTTGATTGGAGGAATCATTCTGGCTTCCACCACCAGTGATACTAACTCCCATCTTGCCCACTACATCCTATCCACTGAATTGCTGATTTCTTTGTGCTCAGAGGACTTCATTTTCTGAAGCATCTCTCCAGAGGTATCCTTCCACACTTGAAACGGACCGTTCATTGCTAACTCTCCAAGGATTCTCCAAACAACATGACTGATGAAATTCTATTTCAAAGTTGTCTGACTCAACCCCAGAAATTAAGGAGTAGTGCCAAACAACAGGGTCCCACAAGAAAAGTTGCTGCTTCTAAATACCTCATGGAATACTCGGTGAAAGAACTAGCACAATTTTTTTATTAACCCTTTCACACCTTCAGCACCTTGGGCCAAAAAAAACCATCACTTCTAATTTTCACTTGGTAACAAGGTTTCAGCAGCAACCCTTCCAGTAGACCACTCACTGAGCATGAGGATCCCATAACAAGAAAGTGAGTTGTGACTCAATGGTATGATTGGGACATTGTTTAATATTGGAGGTGTGTTGACCCACCTTGACTCCCGAGGTGACAGCCTCGAGTCTTTTCACGATGCCAGGAATCTCATCTAGTTCATACTCAGGTAGGCGAATCCGTACACAGTTCCCCTCGTTGAAGTAAACCTTCAAACTACAGTGACAAAAAAAATTAACTTGCCAAATTCTTGCACAAGAAGGCTCATGCTATGATGAATAGTGTACATTCTGCACGGCTGAGGTCGCCATGGCATCTCTTGAAGATCTAATTTTGCATAAGATGAAAAACTTTCCAATTTCATGACACTTTATTTTTTTATATATATTTTTTTCAGGTAGAATATCCATGGAGGCCTGACCAGAAAAAAATATAATTGCCAGCTGACTTGTACTGTTACAAATTATAAGGTCAATCAAGAATCCGACATCAAGTTGATTCAAAATGCCAGGGGATTAAGAGTGCTCAAGGACTGGAAAGGATTGCCTTTGACCCGCAGGACTTCAGCATGACACACAAACACATATAAAACTGCAAACACCCAGTAAAAAGTTCTGAAAGTCACCCAGCAGGCTCACAAACAACAACCCACCTGTACAAAAGTTTGATTCCCAAAGTGTCTGTTTTTTTATTTAAAAGACAACTCTATAAAGATGTAAAACTTCACATGGGTAAGCAAATGTACAACGAGTTTTTATTCCCTTTGCGCCGGGAAGCGGCTATAGCTGCCGTAAAAATTGACATCTGCAGCCCACTTTTCAGATATTATTCTCGGCCCACGCTCAAGTGAACACGGTGAAAGAAGGTAGACCCTGGCTCTTGTGTATATGGTAATTGGTCTTTGTGCATAGCCCAGAAATGAAAGACAGATTTTGCATCATAATCGCCAGCTTCACAATAGTCCCCACTTTGAAAAGANGTGGCCTTCATGGCCAAGCGAGGCATGAATTCTTGGAGTCGGCTTTCGGGAAGAAATTCCCGTTGTCAAGGGGTTAAGAACAGGATTTGCCCTTACATCGACAAATAAATATAAACACTGTATACTTAATATTTCTCCCAGAACTTGTGAACAAATTCACAAACTTACTCGGGTGGGACTCAAACCCAAAACCTCCTGCTTGCTACTGCTGACATCTTAACCACTCAACTACTGAGCTTGCCAGAGTCGGCTGGTCGGTCTGAGTCACAGTGTTTGAGTCGAGCCCGTAACAAATCCTTTCAGAAGTCCAGTCACAAGTCCTTTCACAAGTCCCCTCACAAGGCCAGTTATAAGTAAGTAACAGGGTGAACAATGACAAAAGAATGTTCTTGTCACAGCTCATTTGCATAGCTTGTGAATTGGCTTGTGATGGACTTGTGATAGACTTACAGGGTCTTGTAGGGACTTGTGATGGACTTGTAATAGACTTACAGGGTCTTGTAGGGACTTGTGATAGACTTACAGGGTCTTGTAGGGACTTGTGAAGACTTACAGGGTCTTGTAGGGACTTGTGATGGACTTGTGATAGACTTTAAGTACTTGTAATGGACTTGAATACGATGCTGCTGAGTCAAATGTACCAGCGAGTACCACAAAGTATTACAAGATGTACTTTGCATCGGGGAAATGTTGATTTTCACGAACAGGCTTCTGTTCTTAAATCTCCCAGACATAAAGTATATCTTGTCATGTATAATGGGCTCGACAAGGAAGCTTGTGAAGATTTATCTTCAGAGGTAACTCTACACAAACCCTCAGAACAAGTTTTCTTCTAGCTTTTCAGTCCTCAATCCCCACATTCAGGGGTTAGGGTTTACAAAACTTGTTAGGTCAGTGTCACGTTGACAAGCAAACAGTCTTACTTGTGGTGAGTGTCCGTCCACCCTATGATAGCCTTGCAAGGGATGCTGAAGATCACCTCCTTGCTGGCCTCCCTGACGAGGGTGAAGAGCTCTGGAGAGATGGCACAGATGCACTCCACAGGATCAGNAAGGGGTTAAGAACAGGTTTTGCCGGTTTTTACACCGACAAATAAATATAAACACTGTATACTTAATATTTCTCCCAGAGCTTGTGAACAAATTCACAAACTTACTCGGGTGGGACTCAAACCCAAAACCTCCTGCTTGCTACTGCTGACATCTTAACCACTCAACTACTCAGCTTGCCAGAGTCGGCTGGTCGGTCTGAGTCACAGTGTTTGAGTCGAGCCCATAACAAATCCTTTCAGAAGTCCAGTCACAAGTCCTTTCACAAGTCCCCTCACAAGGCCAGTTATAAGTAAGTAACAGGGTGAACAATGACAAAAGAATGTTCTTGTCCCAGCTCATTTGCATAGCTTGTGATTTGGTTTGTGATGGACTTGTGATAGACTTACAGGGTCTTGTAGGTACTTGTAATGGACTTGAATACGATGCTGCTGAGTCAAATGTACCAGCGAGTACCACAAAGTATTACACGATGTACTTTGCATCGGGGAAATGTTGATTTTCAAGAACAGGCTTCTGTTCTTAAATATCCCAGACATAAAGTATATCGTGTCATGTATAATGGGCTCGACAAGGAAGCTTGTGAAAATTTATCTACACAAGCCCTCAGAACAAGTTTTCTTCTAGCTTTTCAGTCCTCAATCCCCACATTCAGTGGTTAGGGTTTACAAAACTTGTTAAGTCAGTGTCAAGTTGACAAGCAAGCGGTCTTACTTGTGGTGAGTGTCCGTCCACCCTATGATGGCCTTGCAAGGGATGCTGAAGATCACCTCCTTGCTGGCCTCCCTGACGAGGGTGAAGAGCTCTGGAGAGATGGCACAGATGCACTCCACAGGATCGGAAAGACTGAACTCATCGACCTGAGACAGGTACGTAAAAGAAACAGAGAAAAACATGAATTGAAAACTGCGGCTTTTATTTCTGCATGGGTGATGACAAGAGTGGCTCCTGGTTTTCCCATAAAGGGAAGCTGCAATTAATTTGTTTTAATACAACTCTTCAAAATGCACCTTTGTGTCTCAGTAAAAGGTATGTTCAACTTTTGTATCATGATTTCAAAGAGTGCTTTACTCTTTTGGGTTTTTATTGGTTTTGTGTTAATGAGTAATTTCCATATTCATGAGCAAAACTGTGTTACCCAAGAAGAACGTCTGCAGTTACATTGGTTTGTAGTACTACTACTATACAAAACAGTCTTGCATTTTTGTAGATTTTGCTGGACTAAATTTTCTCTTGTTCACTGATCCATTGTTGGTTATGTGCATAGCAATAAACAAGCATCAATCCCTTTCTTAGAAATGTTTCCAGTAAGTATATTCTGGGTTTGCAGTTTGAACAGGAATGCCCATGCACTGTACTGTGTCTTCCCTGGATGACATCACTGTAACAGCGCCCTCAGTTGTCCAGAAAAGCATGGATAACATTAAGTGCTTAAAAAAGTGCATTTTTCAATGCATTTAACCAATTAGAAAGGCAAAAGAGTTTCCATATATATTGAAGAAGAGGACACAGTTGTAGAAAAAATTATGTCAGAGAAAAATTCCTTGCAGTTACACTTGAAGGATATTACAGTGTCAGTACTGCACAATCACTCTAGTACATGTAGTCAACAGGACAGTTTCCGACTAGGGCAGTGTCATGGTTGCTACAATTCATAACAGTCTGTGTACAAATCTGCTGACAACTAAGGGTGGGATGCACTCCTTTCATTCACCAAAGACTTCTGGGATACGTACACAAGCGAGTCAGCAAAATGCATCCAAGAGACAATGTACAGTATACATGTATGTACATTACATGGGTAACTGTTACAGGGCGTCACTAAAAATGTAAGAAAAACAAACCGTCTTCAAGCCGAGGACAAAAACATTTCTGCTGCATTCACAACATGCCTAAGCTCAAAGTATGGAAGGTGCTCGACCACCATATACATGTACATGTAATTGCATATCTATGCTTTTCGTTTCATGCTATGACCTTGGACTGCCACCATAACATCACGCCAACTTACTACGTGTGCCAAATTGCTCAATCAAATGATGTGGTTGTGGGAGATTTAGGGAATGCCACACTGACATGTTTCTGTGCTTACCATCACAGGGTAACATAATGAACATGCAACATAAGTAGATTAAAACCAACACCTAGCTGTATGACCAATGTCAACTTTAATGGAGGGGTTGCGCGTTATGGTTTTTCAATGGTTCCTTGCCATGTTTAAGAAACTATTGCCAAGCAATAGGCAAGTGAGTATAATAAATATCCAAAATCAGTTTAAGGTTTTCGGGCAGGGTAAAACTGCATCAAACTCCCAAGCCAAAACTAAAATCACACAAATTACACTGTTCTTCCAGTTTATGCACAAAAATGACGCTTTTGAGATGAGATTATGCCTTTTCAAATCAAAACGTTTGTTTACAAATTCATTGCTGATCATTTGGTTTGAAAGAAAAAAATAATAACATTAAAGGAAAAAAAAAATTGCCACCTTCAACTTTCAACTTTTGGGGATTTAATAGCCCCAAATGTGATTAAAACACTGAAACCAAACACAATAATTTTGCATTGTAGAAAGACATTTAACTCAAAAGTTCTTGACGAAATTAAAAGGATTGACGGCTCTTGACAATATTGAACTTTAGAGAGTTTTTTGAGACAATGGCACAGTCTGCATTTAAATGAATACGATGAAAAGAAAGAAGAGAATACCAAGACACTGAATAATGATGAACAACCCACAGAACAAAACCAGGGCATTACAACCATCCCCTCATGCAGGAAAATCATGAACGTCAACTCAATGAGGGCCTTCACAGCTGATGAAAATAATACTAGATCACAGAAAATGTGGAGCTTCCCGAACACAACAGAATCCAAGGGCAGGCCAGGGACACTGGTCTGGCCACTGATCATATCAACAAAAAACTGGAAAGCACTGGCCCCTGTTTCACAATGAACAGATGAGTGTAAAATAACAACGCATAATCTATCAAATAAAAAACAAAAAAAATGGTGTTAATTCCATGCACGGAGAAGAGAGTTTACATTCAGTTGAACAAATTGAAGAAAGCTGGCAGAGGACATGGCTTTCAACCAGAATTTCACTCACCAGGCAACCTTTTCAAAGCAAATGTACATCGAAATGGCTGGGGTGTGGCTGTCATTTGATTTTTGTGGAATTTTTTGAACACACCAGATTGGTATGAAGTGAAGCATGCTGCTGTCGTTTCATGCAACAAAACAGAACAAACTGCCAGGGGGTAGGGTAGCGATAAACCACCACACAAAACTGACAAATTCGGGGGGGGGGGGTTTTGTGTGTGTCACCTTCATGTCCTGGTCAGTCCAGATGGGGGACCAGAGATAGACCTGCGAGGAGGAAGAGTCCGTGAACAGGAAAAGCAAAAGAACGACGTTTGATTCAAAAAAAAAGATGAGAGGAGTCAGGAAATAATCAGCAGAACTGCTTTGGAAGGGAACTTTTAAAAACTAAAGTAAATTTGTGTATCAACAAGGTTGCCCAATCAGGTGAGAAAATAAATGGTCCTTCACAGAACGCTAAGCAATCTCTTTGTTGTTCATACAGATGACAATGTAAACAAAAGTTGCACAATTTTCAGGCGTACACACATGTACCTAACTTACTGCCTTTTTCATGCAGTTTGACCACTTGTGAGATATTATGGCAACTTAAAGGCAGACCATAGACATCTTTATTTTACACCTGTGACCCAAATTCTAATACTGAACAAAGAAAGAACCCTAGGCCAGCGGTATCTTGCTTGTAAGAGCAAGGCTTTGTCATTATAAGCATAGGAATATCATGCACATTCAATACCGGTGACGAAACAGACGGGTGTGAATCAGACTGGTGTGAAATGACCTCACCTCCACTCGCCATGTGAGGGCTCCCTTGCACTGGATGTCGGGGGCTGGTCGGGGGCATGCCTTTTCTTTCTTCTTGTGCGAGAGACTGAACTTGCTGCTTTTAGCGCCCGACTCCACGGTGGTCGTCGTCACGCTGTTCTCTGCCAAGTCCTTCAGGTATTCGCATCTTGTTCTGGTTGCCATGGCAATGAACTTGTCAGACTTGTGGACAACATTTTCTGCATTTATGACTGATTTGAGAAAAAAACACATCATTTTATGTGCTTTCCTTTCAAAGATATATTCAGTGCTCCTGTTAAAAGTCAATGTTCTACTTAAACCACACAATTTCAGGTATACTGTTTCTACCTCACGCAATGCAACACAGATAGAGAAATTTCACTCAATGAACTAAAACAATTTGGTCTCATTTCAAACAAAATAAAAACATCATTCTTAACAACATGCTCAGTTCTTATAATAATTGTTTCTCTTCAAAAGGTCCTTCGAATCTGAACTCACTCTTAGCGAGCAAAAATTCAGAGAAGGTGGGTCCCTTGGGAAAGGTAGCGTTAGCTGGCAGAGGAGGCCCAAAAGCTGATACATCCTTGGATCTTGTCACGGCAACCCTGCATGTTGAGTAAAAAGAAAATGGGGATTTCGTTAACAGAATCTGCAGCCTCCTGTTGACAATCAAGTTAAGGCAAGTTAAGTAGATGGCTAGCTAGAAAGCCAATTACTTTATGAATGCGATTTGGCCATCTATCTGGCGTGAACAGCCACACTAACTTAATGTGTGAAAACAGGTTAGTGGGCTACACTGATGGCCTGTCAATCTAAGTAAGTTAGCAGGTTTGCCGAATTAACAATCAACCTACAAGGCTGGGAGCTTATGTGGCTAGCCAACTGGCCACCAATATATCCAGCCATCTAGGCATCAATTCTAATAAGTACTGATAAAGTAAGCCAGCAGGTTGAGGAAAAATTCTACACAATGGGTGAATAATATGCAAGAGTGAAACTTTCATCAACTACAGAGAGGAAACAAAAACTCACGTGTAGAACACATTGTCTGTGTTGGGGTCAATGGCCCGCACAACCACAAACACGTGCTGGAACTGCGAACGTATTGTCTTGGGCGTGAACGGCTCAGCCCCCGGCTCTTGGAACACGATGGTGACGATGTCATTGCCAATGTGTCTCTTTCGCAGCAACTGCTGCCTGTTGTTAGCGGTGAACGGGAGCATTGTCGACACGTGGAACATGATTTCGTGTTTCTGGTACGTCGCATACACAGAGTGGGTACCGGTGGAATCGGCTAGAAAAAAAGGTAACAAAGAATGTATAAGCAGAAGATGCTCCCATACAGAGTGTCCACATGGATCAGTAGTGTCTAGTATTAACAAACTTATGTTCAATATTTGTCGCTTTCTAACAAATACACATTCAGGTTGGTTTGCGGCACCCATTTTCCTGAAGATTTTTGGTTTTAGGGAAGAATGAAATTAATTTCTGCCTGTGTGACTATTTTCTGCGTCCTTATTGTATACCATAAACAAATTCATATTTTCTGATTCCAGCACATATATTTGGAATGGTTCAAAGTGAATACCATAAATCTTTTTCACTGTTTGAAAATTTTACAATGTGTTTTGGGGATGCTTTTAATGAGCTTTGTCTTTGAATTATCTTAAGTTTTCCTTCCAAACACTCAATTAATCTATTCCTAAAAAATCTGCATGATGCTGTAAAGAAATTCCAAAATAAACTCAAAGCATGTATCCCTAAATTACTGTGATCAAAAGCCATTGTGGCCGATGACATCAAATGGTAACTTGAGTCCAAGAGTGGTAACAAGACGTCAAGCAACATCACCATGAACATTCAGGATTTCAAATCCGGTATTGACGTCAACCCTTGTCCAGGTTTCATGGAATTCAATCTTATGTCTCAATCTCAGAGCGTGTGGTGACCAGCAACTGCATCGGTTCCCATGAAACGGAATGAACAGTACACCAGACTGCGATGCACATGATAAGCACGCCCAACGGATATGAAGTCACTCAGCATACCACTTCCCTTGCTTTTGTACATTATTTCCTGTCCATGACAGATCCTTCACTCTATAGCATTGCAGTCACAACACCCCACACAAAGGCCACGTCAAGTACTCCGTAACTTGATACAGCACAAGGGAGGCCATAGTGAGATCCTAACATGAAACAATATCAGCTTCTTCACACTATAGAAGACATTTATCTGCTGGTTAACTCAAATCCTTATTGCATGTCTAAAACTGAAATTACAAAAAACCGATAGCTGCACGATGATTTTAAGCATTATAGCCGTACAAACCGACTTAGCCAAAACTAGCAAGTTTCCCTAGACAGTATCAATTCAGGTTGCTACTCATGAACGAATGAAACTCACTCTTGTTGTCTAGTTGAGCTCTGTATTTGTCAAACCCTTTCAGTCTAACCCGCTCACCGATACACTCGAGAAACTCATCAAAGGCCGGTGTGGAGTGCTCTGAGAAAAAACAAAGGAAGAAAAAAAATTGGAATCTGAATATTAAAATGCGACCGGATCCCACAGAATGAGTCCTAAAGGCCATTATTTCAGTGAGTTTGCTTTTGTTCACACTAGAAAGAGCAAACCAAGATCTCAGCTGTGATGCACTCCTCATTTTGGCATCCGGATCAAAATGGACATAATCTGGGTGAATAACGTCGAGGGTTTCTGCTGCTTTACACGGTAAAAGATTCTTCTTCCTCTCCAAAGTGGCTCTGGAAACTTGTAATTTATTTTACTGTGCTTCTGTAAAAGTAAGCCTACTCAAATTTGCATCACATATTACACACTATGCATAAATTGTAGACTGACAGATTCTCGTGAGCGACACCAATTTCCAATCCTAGCTGACATGAGAGGTCAAACAAAAAATACTTTGTTGTGTCTGGATGAAATGTAAAGTATAGACACATATAATTAGGATTTCAGCAAGAGCATCCTGTATCTGATGTCAACTGACAGCGGCAGGCCAATCATCCTCTGGCTTGCATTACAACCAACATGATTGAGTTGAAGGTCAATGACTGAGCATTTTGGCGACTCATTGTTTTCATGCAGTGCTTGTTTTCATTTCCAGCCTAGCCCATGATGTCCACGGTACTTTCTGTTTCACTACCGCTAGAACGAGCCTCCCCCAAATAGCATGAACACTCTGCCGTAGAATTCAAAGCAGCACACTCATTTCAAAGGGTCTATGCAATGCAATTATTTCACGACAACCCTTTAAAATGCATCCCAGGAAGCAAACATCAATGCTACATGTAGACTGATTTGTGCATGAAGACATGTTAGATTTTCTTGCATTTTGCTGTCCAAAATGTCCTTTTTTTGATGATTCCTTGTGTAAATGAAGGGCAATGAAAAATATTCGGCAACCCTTTCTCGGAAATGTTTTCAATAAGCAAATTTTGGTTTCATAATTTCAACAGAAAAACCTACAAAATGAGCAGTGTCCTCCCTGACCGACATCATGGCAGCAACGCCCTTGGTTAACCACAAAAGCATGGACAATTTCAACTGTCTAAAAAAAGGGCACTTTTCAAGATACTTAACCAAGAAAGATTTCAAGTAGTTTTCCTACAAAGAGGAGGCATAGTAAGTTGCACAGAAATCACACATTAGAACAATTCTTTGCTTGGACCCTTTAAAGTTCCTTTGGGTAACCTGGAAGGACTTACCGTTATTATACATCTCTTCCTCTGTGTTCTGCCCAGCCTTGCATAACATTATGCCCACTTTATATTTATTGCTCACCTATGTGGAAAAAACAAAACAAAAACATCACCAGATATCATTATGATACAAATTACATGAACACAGTTCAAAATCGCATGCTAATTACTTGGTTCCATTTAGCAACAACACACAAATATGAGAAATGGCATCAGCCACATGGCCATGGCTCCACAGGGGCGTGTGCTGTTCCTGGCCGTAGTCAAACAATTTCGGACATGTTCACCCAATCTCGGAGATATTTGCTGAGTGAACCCTAATTAGGCCAATCCTGAATGGAAAGTAAGCCGAGGAGATCCAGCCAGTCCATTGTGGGAGGGGGACCTTATGAACACGGTGTGCAAACAAGAGAGGGTGTTAATGTTTTTGTTACCTTGATGCAGCAATAAGCAATGCCATCCTGTTTGCATCAGGTGTGCAGCGTATACATTGCATCAAACTTATACAGCATGGTACATACATATATAAAGCTACTGTTTTAATGTGCACATACATGGGGCCTGTGCATGGTGCCAAATGAAGCAAGGGTAGGCATGGTAGGACACTGGCATGGTTTGTGGCCACTACAGAGCCACGGATATCTGTGCAACGATTCCATAAGAACAACCTGGGTTGCTTGCTATGGAGAGAAATGAGGTGGTTCCACAGGCAGATATTGCTATTTCCTTGGGGAGGGAGGAGGGGACAAGCCACGGAGCCTACAGTGTTTACAAATACACGTTAGTGAAAGGCAATGGAACCAAAATCAAATGATTTTGTGTAGAAGTCTTTTGTGACAATGTCTGTAGACTGCATTGCTTAGGAGGCTATCTGAGCTGCCACAACTGCCAACGTTCATGTGGTGGCATCAGTGGGACTGCCAACGAATGGGTGTAATCACAGACCAGTTGGGTGTAATGCATTGCACTCCTCGATTGACAGACAGAATTTAGCGTAACTGTTAAACTTGGAAGCCAACAATGCTGTCGTGGATTGGATTATTTCATCGTCAGTGTGCAAATACAGAGCTTCCACAGGACGACTAGCCATGTACGTCCCTTCAGCTTACTTCACGCGTGAACAACATTTTAAAACTTTTGGGGCAAGATCTCATGACCAGTCCCTTGATTGGCTAATTTACGTGTAGCTGTTTCACCTGGCCTACTGGTAGGTACGCATGTACTGTACCGGTAGGTGCATCTTTTTCACACAAATAATGAATAACATCCAGGCAGCATTCCTTCTCCGAATCCACTCTATTTTTGCCAAGTTTGTAATTCAAAGGCAAGTATTTCAGGAACTTACTGGTACTCATTGTGTATGTCTACAATAAATATTACACTGTTCCACTGCGAGAAAAACAAATTTGCCACTCCAACAAAAAATTGAATGAGAATGTCTCAAGCATTTCAATACAAGCATTTACAGGGTGATGTCCCATGCAATACCCTGTAGATGTCATAAGGCTAAATGATGAAAGGTCATGAGATTTCCCAATTAACACAATTTCATCAGTTTCGTCAAGTTTCATCGAATGAATATGAAACCTATTGCTGTAATGGATTCTAGCCAGCCGGCCATGACAAACTGAGTGGTTTAAGTAGTAAAAACTGCTTTAAGACTTGAAGGTTTTCATGATGAAAGAACTATATGAGTCAAACGATTGCGGTTACACTATGGATCAGTCTCTTTCTTGAGTATGTGTGGTTGTTCTGAGAAGAATCGGGGTATAACTCGACGTTTCGAACAGTGTACTCTGTCCGTCTGCAGGAGACTGACGGATTCTAACTGGGAGTGGAGCTTGTATGGTGTAAGACGGACAGAGTACACTGTTCGAAACGTCGAGTTATTACCTGATTCTTCTCAGAACCACACATACTCAAGAAAGAGATTTGTCCACGGTGTAACCGCTATCGTTTTACTCAAAAACCGCTTTGTACCTGTAAGTAGGAGGTTAGGGGTTAAAGCCAACTCGACCAAACTTGTCAATTTCTTTGACAATTGACAACATGGTATTGAGCTCCACTGCTTATACACTGTAAAATGCACCAACATCCATCCTCATTTTACGTTCAAACTGCATTTTCTGTGTTCATGCTGCACCAAATTTTACAGCTTTAAAAATGTTGGCCAAAAGGGGCCGAAAAAAAGTCAGCCTTGAATTAATGCATTCGCCTTTCAGCTTATCCTGTGAAAATGGGACAAGAAATATACACCGTACATAATTATGAAAATTCTGTCGTGTGGAATACCCTTTTGAAACACAAAATTTATGTTTGACAACACTGATATTAAATTCCAATTATGATATGGAAAACAAAATGAAATTTGGAACAAACCCCTTGCTCATCCAGTTTTAGTAGTTGCTCAGTAACCTTGGCAGATGACAGGGCCAGCCTGAGGCAAGCCAAGGGTAGATCGGGGACCACATATTCCAAGACGTCCTTGAGGGGGAAGCCCTTAGGGGAGTTGTGCTTGGCGGTAGAAGGGATGGAATCCTCAGCGATGACACCGCGCAGGGTGACCAGCTGCAGGGGAGATGAAAATGGAGTTATAATTCGATAGCAGAGCATCTCCGCAGAGCGAGTGAGAAATTGCGACCGTATTTAAATTCTAAAAGGAGTCAATATATGAGATTGTCTCGCAGATGGGTTGCCCATAGCCAAACCTAAAGGAAGCCACATCAATACCGCCGAAAAAAATTTCCCAGTGCATTCACGACTTACCGTATAATGCTCCATTTCTCATACCATGACTTTGTTATCAACTTGAGCTTTTTGCCCTGACATGGTTTTGCCTGAGGCTCAAAGACATTAAGAAGCCTATCCAAACCAGGCACGAATTCTGCCTTCATTTGTATACACACCCGGTATTCTGCTTACAGAGAATGAACAAATAAGACAGAGCCTAAAAGCACCCACAGTACGTAATTTCATGAAGCTGGATTAAGCAGCCAGTGCCAGAAACAAAACAGAAGATAGAAGCATGTAGGATTCGTCAAGCTTGTAAACATGAGCGTATACAGGTAGGTGTACAAGCCCAAATGTCTTCATTACCGCATGGTTTCTGTGAAAACTGTTACAAAATTCATAAGTGAATGAAATAACACCGAGAGGCTTTATAAGGGGTTTACAGTCAACAGGGAAAAAAATGGCGGCTAGGCTCCCTCTCCCACTGAAAGTCACACAGTATTCCATTTCAGTAGCTGGCTAGTCTTTTTGTGGAGAGGAATTTGATAAATCAAGTCATTGTAAACAGAAATACATGTATGTATGACCAAAAACTCTCATGGAAAACCCTAAAAAAGGCCTTGTGTATGACTTATTCGCAAGACGGAATGAACAAAACAACGGTAAAAGTTAATGAGCCATTTGATTGGTAAAAAGTGTGACCCAAAATATCATGCACTGCTCTCTTTATCAAGTCACGCCAGTTCCACCTGTACATGTATACACACTGTGCATGATGCACACCTATGAAACATGTACACAAATCGGCAAAACATGTCCAAAAGTGTTTGTTGGACCGTGTCAATGACAAAACCTTCTGCCAACAAAAAAAGCACTTTGAAAAGATGAGCCAACAATTTATTAGCAAATTACAGGTACACCAACTGACTTTGATGTAACTTCATCGCAAAGACAATCAGGGTGACGACCAAAGAAAATTCCCAATTTCTGTACACTGCCTCTTATTTCACTTTAATAAGCAAAGGTTCGCTGCATGTACTTATATTTTCCGGTTTCAGAATACATGTATACGCATGTGGGAACGGCAAAGGAACAGATCCAGATGTTTCTGTCATTACTGTTATCAACTCCTGAGTCCTGCCCAGAGAACAAAGACAGGAATGACTGCTAAACCAGATGGCAGGGAGAGCCAAAATAAATGTAACCAGAACAGGAAGTGACAAAGGACGCAGTGAGCTTTAAGGATTCCAGAAAGTTGAAGTGTAACCAGCAACAATGTTCCTCACCCCATTTCCTGAATACATGGAGCTATGGTATCAGTAAGAACAAAAACAAACAAGAACAGGATGATGATTGTGCATGAATGTGCTTGTGGGTCCATTCACATGCATCTGTACATGTATTTCTTGGTATTACCACACACAATTCACATGATGTATAACGTACTACATATATGTACATGCACATTTTGTATGAATAGGTACATGTACATGTGAAACACTGTCCCATGATGTTCCATATAATGCAATTGTTATGTAAAGGGTACATGTACTAAACGGAACACACTGATCAAGTACAGTGCATATGTCAACCATGAAGATGTACGTGTACGTTAGTGTAAATGTAGACAATTTACTGGGATTGTATTTCTCGAGAACTATGTGTACATGCATCTGTTCACGAAAACAGTAATGCCCAACCACTTTCAACAGCGACTTCTCATTTCAGACACTGTCCTCCCCTTTCTGCCACTCCCACAAGAGGGAAAGGATCATACGGTATCCTTTCTTTTCACAACACAGAACAACTACTCTGGCCTCTTTCCAATACACTCCTAATTATTGAAAACATTGGGGGGGGGAGGAAATACATAAATTCCTGACTTTTTTCTGTTTCCATTCTTCTTGAGTCTATTACCTCATCTCCTGCTGCATGAACATTACCATGCCAAGCGCACAGTGACAAACCACTGGTAACCAGATCAAAGAACCAAACTAGAAAAACTGTATCTGTTTTGATCTTAATTTACATTGGTTGACATGAATGACGCATATCTTTTTGTTGATGTCAAAACAGTAACGAGGACAGAAAGTAAAAGTATTTAATGACATCTGCAATTTTTCATGACTCATTTCCTTCTGTTATTTCCTTTACAAAAATGCTTTCATGAATACTGTATTTTCGCATCATTACAGCAATTAAACAGACTTCATTACCAATTGTATTTTGGTCTGAAATATGATTCCCTACCCCAAAAGACACTGCATCGCGCCAAACAATTCTATTTCTCGGATTAATGGAGCATTTGGTGTTTAGTTATCGCTGTACTTTTTTCCCCTAGCCACTTTGTCCGCCTCCTTTCAGGACGTTTCAATGCATGTCTACAGATACACTGCCCTAGCTTCAGATGTTCATCTATACACGTGAACCGGGGACAAAGGGGATGAAAAAAGACATGCAGATGCTGGAATCGGTCAATCTTCTGGCCAAGACTTAAACCATTGTAGTCCGGAGGGGATTCAAGATGAGATTTGAGGATGAGACCTAGCCCTAGTTAAGAGGACGGGATTAATGGAAGGCCACGATATGGTTGGCTGTGTGGCTTCATTTAGGCTCTCTTAACCGGTTTAAAAGATGCATTGTGGATACATGTATGTGAGTTGGCCGAAACCAGACAAGACAAACTTCTATTGTATAAATCACTCATTTCTAAAAAGCATAAACAACTTGGTGCATTTTAAATGACTGGACAGCTTATCTTGGCAAATTCATCGAGAAGTTGTTTGAAACAAATACAAATAAATGATTTTTACCCATTTAGTTCCTTTCCGCACTGAGATTAGACGCCAGGTCATGTGCACTGTAACCATCTAGGATTCCAACACTGTTGTCAAATGTACATAATATTTTTTTTGTTTTTGCTTTTGTTTTGGGGGAATTTTTGTTTTAGCTTTCTCACCTGAACATTTAGACATTACTGATGCCAACCCCCCCCCAGCTTTTCTGAAAGTAAAGGTTTCACGGGCAAAGACTTCATAAATTTGCTGGATATGTTTTCTTGTAATAGCTGCATAGCTCAGCAAGCATACATGAAGTAGTGTAACCTTGTACCCGTAGTTCCTCTTTCCCACAAATATGGGTAAAGGCTGAACTTCCTCTGAAGTCTGCCAGCTGTGTATGCCAAGATTTTACATCTGGTTCACACAACAAATTTGCTGAAATATATTTTCAAAAGGGAAAATACTGCCATGTAAACCACAGGTAAGTTACGATTGTAAATAGACAGGGCTATTTGACAGTTTCCAAGATATCAGCAGTTGCTTGCACTGATTCACTTCGAGTGAATTTTGCATTTTGATGCCGTTAAATAAAACGTACGACCAAATCCCATCTAAGGAAACATAGCACACCAAAAAAACCCAAAAAACTGAGGAGTTACATTTTTAACTTAGTTGTTTGAATTATTTTTGTGCACGCAGAAACAGCTTTCATGTACATGTATGTCACCAAAAATTACTACCGGAAGCTAACACTAACTTTTCTCAATCCTCCCAAATCCTCTGGACAATTTTGGAAGAATGAAGCTGCAAGGTAAAAAAAAAAGGTGAGGCTGATTGCAAAGGATGCACTGCATCAAGGCCTTGGGTTAGACCTTAGTGTTGTGTGCATAAATGCATAGATTCAGGCCGTGCATAAATTCAGGCTCTGATTACATGTGGTATCATCCACATTGCTGCTGAATACCATTTGCACTGCCTCAACATTAATTCCAGAGGATTTGAAGGAATGCGGCAGTGGTCACCCATCCAATCTGCACATTAAAGACAGTGGAGACTTCAAAAGAATGAGACTATCCCATTTTATATACAGACAGCTGGAAGAGTTTAAAAGGACAGAGGGTGCAACCTAGCCAAAAGGGCCTTAGGGTTTGGGGTTTACCAGGGTGTCATTTATCAAACTTGTTTAAAGTAAATCCAAACTGAATTATGGCTAAGCCAACATGATGTGGCTATGGCTAGAAATCAGATGCATTTCCATGGCACTTTCACAAGCCACTGGCTTACCTCGCAGGTCCTGACGATGATCCTGTACTGGTACTTGCCGGCGGCATCTTTGTCTTTCTCTTTGCTCTCCGTCGCCCCGTCTGTCTCATCCAACCTGCTTTCTCTTCGTATACTGATTGCCACCGGCCCGTAGTTTTCATCCAAGCCAAAATAATTCTGGTGCTCTGTAAAACAGGACAAATTTGCCCGTAAGCCTCGTTTCTTTCAGTCTAGGTTGATTACAGCCACCAATGTAGAAACATGGCGGCTGGATTTTACAGTTCAGAATACCAGTAGCTCAAAATGTACCAAAACGTCAGTGAAGATTTACAACAGATTGAGAGAACCGATAGTTAAATGCAACAATAAACTGAAAACCAACCGGAAGAGCAGAACTCACCAAACCCATAGAAGTATTTCCTGTAGTACATGGCGCCATGATCCACAAACTCAATGACGGGGCCCTTCCAGTTTAGGCTTGCCCTCCTCTCAGGCTCCGGCTCCGCCTCCAGGATGGCCCGGTGCTTCTCCCGGTGCATGGCCCGGGCGTTCAGCATGCCGATCCGGGAGAAGGAGACGCGGGGCTCCACCTCGTTACCAATCTCATTGCGGAAGAAGGGGCAGCTGTGGATGAGCAGGTTCCCCCGGCCGTCCCCATCGTCTGCCAGCTGTTCCACCTTAAGAAGATCCTCCAGACTCCCCTTGGTGAGGCAAAGCAAGATAAATCTTCAATTAAATGCAGACCCCCTTGGAGATTGGTCCATACTTGAATACGATTTTTGTGATGTCAGATCAAATACAAATGCTGCAAAATTGCAATAGGTGGACACCTTTTGCAAAGTATTGTGACGTCAAACCTCCCCTTACTTCTGAAACTCACACCTGAAGGAACTTGGGATAGAAATCCCATTTTTTAAACTGAAGTACAGTATGTGCAGATAATTTTTTTGGCGTTTGACAATGTTTTTCCATCACTGCCATCATCTGAAATCGTTCATACTTTAATGTGGTTCAAATTCGAATATTTCACCTTCAGAAAGCTCTGGCGACTACGGCTAATGAATTTGCAGTTTTCATGTACACATTTACCCTACAAGTCCTTATAATATTGAATACATCACCCCCCCACGATTAGCGATTCTTCTGATGGAAGTGGTCCTTGAATAAGGCAATAAAATATTCCGCTCAAAGGCTTAGTAAATTTTATGATGAAGGTTTTAAAATCTTGATGAACATGTTGGCTGTATGGAAAAGACGAAGTGATTCAGGATATTTGCAGGGGGAAGGTGTTGAAAAAACATCTTGCACAACGCAAAGAGGGAACGGCACAAGGTTCACAGAACCTGTCCCAGTTACTGCATAATTTCATCGGCCAGCAGTGTGATGACATGTACATGTATGTGCCTCTAAAAATTTAAACACATGTAGTTGGATGGAAAGTTGTTTCTGGGTAAATGAAACTGGAGGGCACATGGCCAAAGCAGAAAGTCCAATTTTTATAATTTGAAATGCATTCATACATGTACATGTGTATACATGTATAAGCGTATAAATATGTTGGAATTTCTGTCCGGATATTTCCCTTGATTTCCAGAGTCATAGTTACTGCCCTCCTGCTTGCATTAAAACATCACTACCAGTATATACCTAAAACTATTCAAGATAAAAAAAGCAGTACAGCTTAATATCCTAATGTACATGTATGCCTAGCAGCACGGCTTGCCTGTGACAGGAAGACAAGGTCATTGTCATTCCATTCTATCCCTGTTTCCTCTCGTCATTTTGTTCCCAACTTCTGCTTCCCTTTTTACATGTACTTTGAACTCTTATCAACGACAGACATCCCCAAGAGACAACAGCAAATTTATCATGTTTATGCAAAATATCTCACATAATGCTGCTCTTTTTTATACTTTATCAACACCCTGCGCAATCTGGAAAGTTTTACATAATCTGATCAAGTCCAAGATAAAAGTTTAAAGGGTTGTACCGTAGATTACCTGATATTTCTTTTTTTTTTATCTTCATTGGAAAAGACATGAAGAAAATGAAAAATCAAGAATTGGAATACATGCACATGTACCGGTACTTTGGAGTTTGGTCAAACTAAACTCCTTCAAAATGATCATTCTGTGAAATAAAGCAGAAAAACATGTACCACAATGTACATGTACAGGTATATGTACAAACACACATGTACAGGTGCAGCACAGCTGTACTGTACACATTTATCTTGAAAAAAATCTGAGGGAAAGTGGATTTGATCAAAAGGCAACATTTGAAACTCTCTTCTTGTCTTTGCTATCGACAAAAATCAGATGCACCCTGTCTGTCAAGCTTTATGTGTACCTACACAATGCATGTACAGTGTACATGCTATCTTTTTTACACAGTACTTGTACATGTACATGTTCTTCCAGGCAAGGAAATTCTTGCAATTTATGCTATATGTACCGTACCCAATTATGACAAATACAAATGATCATTCTGGGTTCATAGAAATCAGTATATATTATTTTGCCTTCAAATCTGACAGAGATCAATGGCTAATATTTCTTAGTTCACCTCTCTTCCAGCAAGGGGTCAAGTGCATATACATGTACACTGTATGAGTATTGGGGAATGGAATGTGTCAAGCTACCGGGTAACTATACATGTACATGTATAGCTGATGTTCTAAACAGCTTTTTTCTCCTGACAGGTGATGAACTTTTCCTCTGCTGTAAATGCAGTTTTCCACACAATCACCTGAGCAAGGTCATTAACTGAACTTCCTTCTTTTTGCATTTCTGCTGAGACTGTGAATTTTTCTTTCTTTCTTTCTGCGACATCAAGACCTCAAGTTATTCAGCAAGGGAACCTGCACGCCTGCACCTCTACCAACTTCTTTCTTGGCTTCGATAAATTCTGCAGGTGCAGCTGATATATGAAGTGGATAGCACACATAACTTAAATGAGCTCCAAACTCTGTTTCAAACAGCACTGTTACCGATTTTAAAAAAACTGCATATTTCTCTTCTGGCTTAAATATGCACAATGACCAATTCAAACAAACGGAAACTGCATAAATTAATTAGAAGGGCGACTAAATTCCACCCGTATGAAAACAAAAGAACGTTCCTCCATCTTTAACGTTCATGGGGCTGGAAGATGAACTAAGACTTACCTCTGGCGTGTTGTTAGCACTGTGTCTGGAGGCAGCTGAGGCACCGGTGGTGGTGTTTCTCTTCCTCTCTGTCGCCTTACGATTCCTGATGGCGTCCTGCATGTCAAAGTAGGTACTCTGCACATCATAGTGCTGGAAGGCAAGCTGCCTTGTCCTTTCCTCCATTCTGTCCTCCAGGGTGATGTCATCCTCCTCCCCGGCCGCTCGGCCCGTTCTCTCCAGAGCCTCTGCTCGGTCGCTGCCTTTCATGCTGCTGCGCAGCTTCTTCTTGAAGAAGGACTGATCCGTCCCTGAGGTGGACTTGTTTCTGTTCTTCTTGTTGCGCTTGCTCTGCTTCCGGGTGATCCGGGGACTCCCGCCAAAGTCGGCATTGTCGATGCTGTCTTTAGCTGTCAAGAGCTCTTTGCTCGCAGATTTCTCGGCAGCTGTTGACTGTTTAGAAATTCCTCTTTCTGTGTCATTCAAGGGCACGGAGCTGCCAACTTTTCCCTGAAGCAGTCTGTTCAATTGCGGCGGGGCGGGACTTCTTTGGTCAACGTCCGCCCGGTAGTCCTGCAGCATCTGGAAGAAACTTTCACCACTCACGCTCTGCACATCAATGGATGACGTGCTGCCGTATTCCCGCCTTGGCAACAAGGGGTTGTTGTGATACTCCATTCGGTCCGTGATTTCGTTGAGGGTGGAATTACTGTTGCTTCGTCGCAGCTGCACGCGGTCACCACGTGCCAAGCTCCTCACGTTATCCGTCGTCAAGGCAGCCTGTCGGGAAGCCTCTGCGTGTCCCTGAGCAGATACAAAGTACTTGTTGTCAGGACTGGTGTTGTGCCGACGGTGCGGACTACCAGTTGCACGAGTCCTTTTCTCATCTGGCAGTCCTTCTCTCCAAAACTGACCCCTGCTCCCTGAGGGGGTACCAATCTGGTCCTGATTCCTGGTCAGTTGTACCCTGGTAGCTGTGCTTGTCCGTGATTCCTGGGCGAGAGCCGGTCTCACCTCACCCTCTTGCCCCAGCCTACTGCCCCCTCTGACCTCCTCATAGTTGCCGTCGTACTTGTCCTCAACTTTCACTGGGGTGGCTAAGAATTGTCCTGAGGGCAAACCTCCACTGCTACTGCTGCTACTGTGGGTGTACCTATCCGAGTCTTCCTTGTTCCTCAATGGATCGTCCATGCTGGGTATCCTCCGGCCCTCCGATCGGGAGGTACCAGTAGAGTAGAACTTGTCGCTGGCGTCCCTGCCACCTGGAGGGGACACCCGACCGTTGGGCACCATGGTGCTGTGGTAGTACTCGGCCATCTGTGCGGCACCCTGTCTCACGCTCTTGATCAAGTGGGACTGTGCGCTGGACTGCGGCATGCTGCTGTTGTGCATGTAGGCCGGATACATGCTACTCCTTCCCTGTGCGGCCATTGCGCATGTCACGCCTGCAATCTCCCTGTCATTATCTCTCCGCTATGCAATAAACCAAGGTGCACGTGTCCTTGCTGTGCCAACCAGTTTCCTTCCTGGCTCTGATGTCGGGCCCACCCCAACTTCCTCTTCACAGATCGCTCCGACAATTAGGCAAAGTGAAAGATACTATCCAGGGTACAGCTCACCATACTTCTCCATGTCATACAACAAAACAAATACTCATTTCGTGTTAGGCATTCCCTCCAATGCTTTGAACTTCTGTAGAAAAATAAGCTGAGAAGTTCCACGGTTCTAAACTGTCCTTGTATTGCTTAGTGTTTCCTGTGTCCTTAGACTAATTACCGGTACAATGCAGTCACTGCTGTGGTAGATACAGATCCACCCGTGCCCATGTGATGTCTATCCTCGATCACAGAAATATTCACACCAGTTGCAGGTTTGCCTCACCTCTGTACGTCATCTGTCTTTGGTTCTGTATCAAAGAAGACAGAGAAGTCATAAATGCATATTAATGGTTGAAGTAAAAGATGTGTTCAATATGAACTGTGAATGAAATGTACATGTACTTGTAGAGAAATTTTCAATTTCATCCAGTTGTCTCTTTTGCTCAGCAAGAAAGGGTCCATTTGGGTAACACGTCAAACCAAGAGACTTTCCTGAACCTCAGGCTGTGTCCGAAATGGGTTTCCAGAGCTACGGCTAGGTCTACCGTCTACGTGTCTCTGCGTATTTCCAATGGAGTAAACACCTAGACCTAGCTCTAGACAATGGATTTGGATGCAGCCTCAGCTATGAGACAAGAGATGTTTATGAAATTCGCCATGCGTGCAAAAAGTTCAATCAGACATTCTTCATTTATCACACATTCCCCACTTTGACAGAGTTCTGTAAAGAAGCATGGATACTCTTCACGTTTCTTCAACACAGAAAGTCAACAGCTTCAGCCACCCTGCATTCAACAATGTAACTGTTAGTGAAGATAGTTTGCCTGACATTTATAAAATCGATGCCAAAATCAAGATATCAGTGGAACACTCACACAGGCTGAGAATGACAAATAAGACATGTCATGGTATTTGGGTAAATGCAGAGGGAGCGTATGCAGCAAGGTATGAGAT
>NW_019091368.1:1309360-1319868 GCF_001949145.1 Acanthaster planci
TGTTCCATTCCCTTCCTTTTTTGCTTCTGTTACAATGGGCTTTGGTTGTTTTTACATAGTGTTTTCACACCAGAATGTCAAATAGAATTACATGTAAATGTCAGATGCCACATTTGAATTGGACATATTCACAAAACCTGGGAGGGAAGCATGCAAACATGGAATTCACCTTTTTCTCAAAATGCATTGCAACACCAACTCTGTAATGGTTCTACATGTACATGTACTTTTCAGCATTGTAAATAGCGGTACTTTTATGTACAAGTATTGTTTACTCTAAACAGTGTAGCAAGCTTTCTTCCTAACCTTTTCTACCGGTTTTTACTAGACAGCTGGATAACCATACATACTTGTACCTGCACATGTAAGATACGAGTACTGGAATAGCAATAGCAAGAAAACTACATGTAAAATTACATGTACCGGTACATATTCCTTTTTTTTTCACTTGTCTGAAATTCCTTCCAAAGTAAAGAGTACGTCATGTTTAAAATGTTCAGTTTCTCAATACTTACAGGCATTGCTTGATTTAATTTTTCTTTCTGGGGGGAGGGGGATGGTTGAGGAAGAAAATCCGCACCAACGCCAGTAAAGAAGAGACATGCCCGTGGGAAAAAGGTTCAACTAGGCTCAAGTGCACCTGTACACGCCAGGCTCCCACGAGAAGACTGTACATTCAAATGGAAATTGGTCGTGTTGTTTCATGATCAGTGTGTCTCATGCCAAACAACCACGAACCAGTGCACGCAAGGGATGAGTTCCCTACAAAGGGCCAGGGTTTAATCTCGGACTGCAACATGTTTGTCCTTTCCAGCAAAGGTTTGAAAACTACATGTACCTGTCCAGTCCAATGAAACTTTTAAAACTGATACCCCTTAGTGCTATAGTATCTGAGGCCATATCTCCATTAAGACCAATGCTTTGGAAGGAAATACGAATATTTAGTCACCACTGTTAAAAGATTATTGTAAAAACAAGAATGAAGTGTTAATTAACAAACACAAATACCCTGCCAAGCCCACGCATAAACCCACATCTGTGATTTCTGGGACACAAAAATATTCAAATTGTATCCTTCACCCTTGACCTTTCAGGCATTAATGCGAAAGGCTTACAGGATTACCAAAGACAGAATGCAGATGCAAAGTTTGAAGTTTCAATGCAAAAGATTTCTCAAGTTATCACACTGACTTGTATGGGCACAATCACCCACAGAAGGAAAAGGTAAAAACAGGACATGTCCATGTCCATGTCCATGTATGTCCCTTCGACTTTGTCAGCTGGCCATAATTTGACTGGGCGGGGCAATAAAAGGGGTGGGGGTTTGCGAGTAAAAACTGCCTGTGCCTGCCCGAGTTTCTTTTTGCCCGTCCTGAGGACAGGTGGAGTGGTGGCTAAATGAGACACTGCAAAGGACTATTGTCGCTCAACAAAAATATTCTCCCTCTTGATCCTGCTGATATACCGGTATGCAACACCAACAGAAATGGTGCACACATGTACAATGTTTACATGTACATATGTACAGGTATCGACTCCGTAGGAACAAGCTTATGAAGTGGTCTGTGAAGACACTGTAGTGAAAAAAACACCAGGCTTTCTGTAATCCTTTTTAATGACGTTGTGTTTTGCTAGTCTGAGGGAGTGAATATGCTTGGCCCATCCATCACTGTTTTATCTGGCACTAAGCCAGTGGACCTAAGCCATACTACATGTAAATGTACATGTACCTTCAACTGTACTTGTACATATATATATAAGTGGATAAAAGAGATCGCAAAACAATTCGCCTTCCTGGTTTTCTGAAAGCACAGTCACTTGTGTCCGACTTTTTGGTGCACTGCGAAGGAGCAGCTGAACAATTGAAAAATGAAAAGAACACCCACAGTTTACAACTGAAAGTGCCACTTGCTAGGGATCACCAATACTATCGTTGATTCATTCAAGGTAAATGGGTGGTACATGTACATGTATGGTACCATACCACAGCCAGTTGAGTCCAGGCCAGTCCAGACCAGACCCCGTCCATCAATTGCCAGGCCCAAACCCACTATACCCAGCAAGAAATGAGACCGAGGGGTACCCCCCCCAACATGTCCACTCCCTATACACATTCCAGACTATTGTTACTTAACACATCCCCCCAAGATATCTGAAAGGAATTCCCCAGATTCCTGCAAGACAATGACCAACACAAAGCAGGGGGGTTCTCTCCATCTCATACCTTGCTGCATATGTAACCCACATGCTGGGTTGTCCTACTCAAATTGTTGGCTAAATGGAATTCATTCTCCTTACTGTTTATATTATCAGTGTACAACACCAACGTCTATCACTGCAGGTAGCTTAATGCATGTACATGTGTGGCTGGGGGGAGAATAATTTTGGATTCGACTAATGACAAAATGGTGGAATTGTGTGCTGCAGAATGAACGCGTTAATCAAAAATCTTCCACAGCCGTGTTAATCATTCACCAGTTCCAACCTGTTTTACACAACTGAATTCCACTTTATAAATTTAGTATGCATAAGGCCAAGCTGTGAACGATGTGACCTGCAAGTCCATACACACTGTAAAAAAGTATTCGCAGGGGGCCCCATTTCAGTCAGATTCCCAACGTAGAGTATTCATTTGAAAATCTTAAATTTCAAGAACCAGACTCTATTCAATGATTCCATTCTGATTCCCTAAATCACCTGGTACCGTCCCATTAAGGGTTTTAAATGCATACAACACGTTCAGGAATATGACTGAAATTGGGTCTCCCGCGAATACAGTCTATTCAAGATCCAAAGTATGGTTCCACAAGAAACAGTGCTTGAATGAATGACATCTCAAGTTACATTCATACCTGGTACGTCAAAGTTTTCAGCAATTAAATGAAGGTTCAAAATATTCAGGGGAAAAAAATGAAAAATTCAAGTTCACATACAGGTACACTATGCTACAGTACCTAAGAAATGAAACCATTCATATACAGTACAAGTTGCCCCAACAAATATTTTTTAAAGGAAATGTTAAAAAAAAACACACACACAAATGTGGCCAATCACTGATGAACACTTGGGTGTGTTCCAACCATTGGCACATCAGAATTATGCATTTCAAAGCTTGTTGAGAGCTGATAAATTCTGGACAAGCCGAACAGCCAAATTGCAACTTCCCTTTAATTTCCTGGGATTGCACCGATTACTTCCTCTGGACATCATTGCCAACCCATGTGGCATCCTGCCCTGTGGCAAGTCCAGATTTGTTTCCAATTTCAAGCCAAGCGTGTGTATCACAGGCCATAGATCCTGAGACATACAACATGGAGTGGATGTCAACCAACAATCCAAGAGCAAACATTTCCAAACAAAACACAAAAATGCTGCTCTAAATTAATAAATCAACACATACAATGTAACAAGTACTGGACCCTTGGCTTAAAAGTTGCAAGCAGTTCTTGGAATGCGCACCTTTTTCACACAATGCATTCAAGCTTTGTATCCTTATTAGAGAAAAATAAAATTGAGCTAAATTCCATTTCATGTGTCTACTGGTCTGCCATACCAAATGCCTGGTCTGTGCAGCTGTGTATTTAGTTTTCTCTCAGTTGTCACTTTTTTTCCTTCCCTCATATTTCAGTTGTAAGCAGAGCGGGGGCACCACATCACCCAGCAGGGCCCAGGGCGTTCGTTGACTCTCCCTGCCGCTTAGCGCAAGTTTGAGATTCCTGTACCGACATGAACTCTTCCTGGATTGGCCCAAATTAGACTCAACTGCAGCAGATCAAAATGACAAACACTGAGATTGAATGGCCAAATGCCTCAGGCAGTAAGAACAGTGAACTTTGTATACTCAGAGCGTAATTAGCTGAAGTTTCAAATAATTTGTGAGACCCGAGTGGGATAACAAAACACAAATTACAAATCATTTTTTTTTCAAACGTCACCTTTCTGTCATTATGATTTCACTGCCAAACATGACAGACAGACAAGTCTTAATTCCATGGGCAATCTACATGTAGCTGTTTGCAAGGATAAAAAAACAAGCATGCATATGAACCTACATGTTCCAGTGCGTTCAACTTTTCACTCAGAATATGGGCTAGCATTCCCAGAAATATTTCTTGAACTGTTCTTGTTCTGACCCAAGCCCCAAGACACAGTGCATTCATATCTTCATACACTTTGAGGCTGCACTTTCAAGGCAGGGCGGAAGAAATGGAATGACATATGTCCATTTGTACATGCAGATACCCCTTGCTGATTCCAATTCTAAGTAAAGACACCGAGTTGTGAGCACATCTGGTTAACTGCTTATCGCTCTCAACTATCACTAAAAAAAATCTTTGTCCGCCATTAGGATCTATTTAAGGGTGCACTCTCTGCGCACTTGTTCTGTGGCATATACTCCGTCATCATATCAGCAAGGTTGTCTGGGTTATCCAATGGTTGCAATATTTGTATTATTTATACTGAATGCACGTACATGTATAACTTAAAAAGATGACTTCATCTTTCCAGGAAAATGGTTCAAGTTGCAAGAAATAATGGGTGAGCCTCTTGCATAATATGAAAGAACACAGTAATGTACATGAAAGCTCTTGGTTATTTTAATCACATTGTACATGTATGTGAACATACATGTATGTACCAGCACCGTCAAGAGATGGCAGGAAAAAACTTATACGTTCATCTAGTACCTCCACTTATCGGTAGATCTTTAAAAGATTTGGTAAATTTCCCACTATTTTGAAGAAGTGAACATTTTTTATGGTTTTTGGGTGAACAATAATATGTACACGTACGTGTACATGTGTGAAATTCCAAATCTGTAGATTTTCAGAGAACCAAGATGCTTTCACATACATCGTACACATATTGGGCGTGTGCACCACTTAACACAGTCGTAAATACATGTATTGTCAGTACACATGCACTTCTAGTTGTCTGTGCAAGCAGATGGAGTTACTAAGAAATTCAAATTCTAAACACACAAGGTGTAGAGCTCACATATGTACCGTATGTACATGCACACATGGCACTGGCACATGTACATGTACATGTATCAAGAAAGGTGTGTAGGGTATCACAACACCACGCCAGCTATTATGTAAATATAACAGTGTCAGTGTCAATGTCAAGATACAGCTCTGACACTGTCAGTTGGTCTGGGGTCAAAAGGTCAACTGGGGATAGAAACCGTAGTGTGAAGCTATGGGTACCGGCAGGTTAGCCAAGGAATGTGTTGGTTATCCTCCACTAGAGAAGACAGAACAGTGGTCAGATTCTGTCGTTAGTGAGGGTAACCTCAATAGGGCCATCACTGTCAAACTGCTGGTATTTTTTAAATTCATATTTTTCCATGGTCTAACAAGAACAAGAGTCTCTAGAATGGCACTGTTTTTAGTGACTGAGGTTGAGCTTGAAGAGGACTGGTTCCAAGACTTCCATAAGCACAAACCTCTCATTATCACTAATCATGTGGCATAAGTATGCCCGTCACCAGGCTGCAGCGACTAGAAGAACTGCAAAAAACATAAATTTGTGAAATTTGGTACCGGTAGTTTTACAGACGTACATGTGCCCACAATCAGGAATCCGTTTTTTAATCAGATAAACCTCAAGAGTTTTTGCGAGTTTCATATACACCAGTAAATGTATGACTTTCATGTAAGCTGTCAGAAAACATGGATGTATGACTTTTCATCTTCTTTGTACCAGTACCGGTAAATCAATTCCTCACAAGCTGTATCAGCCTCACATGGCCCACGCCAACAAATCTTTGGTCTGTGACATTCCTGCCGACTGATACAGAAAAAAAATAATCTGGAGTAAAATGCTCTGAATTTTTTTAACAACAAAATGGGATTTATTTGGCAATTCGAAGAACACTTTTGGGCAATTTTTCTAACTTTAAACAGAAATTGGCGATACCGCAGGTGTCCTCATTACATCCAAACCTCGGAAAACTTACAGAGGTTGCAGTAGCACCAAGCAAGGGTAATCTGTGGCTCGGTACACTCAAGAGAAAAACATAAACCTCTCTAACTACCAGTAACTTGCTACCTTCACCATGAAAAGCTTCAAAGCTCATCTCAGGAAATTTTAATCCCCCCTCACTGGTAATGCTTGAAATAATTATTATTGATGTACACGTACCATCACTGCTACTGTGCATGCACAACCTGAAGAGTGTCAATATACAGAGCCTTCTGATGCATCGGTAGCACACTTCACTCAACAAACTAAGCTACAAGTACCAATACTATGAAAAATACTGGTACACTATAAAAAAAAATGTACTGATGTCCACATTCACTGGAACAGTGCAAACATGAAAACTGTATCAATTATGTATATATACCAGTAAAACTGTAAAACCCTGCACGCATGTCTCTTGGTCCTACTTGCATTTTGTGCCATGTTGGTTTTGACTTATTTGTATTGGTACTACGGTAAACTCTTGCCACTTCAAGTTGGTCAACTCGAAACTCCACTTATCTCAAAGACATTCTTCATTCCCTCCAAGAGAATAGGCTTTTATGTACAAAAACACCTCCATAACTCAAAATGCCCACACCACCACATCTGCTTAACTTGAAGTTTAACTTGAAAGGCCAATCCAAAAAGGCCGCCGCCAAATCACTGACAATGAGTGGAAAAAGAACCAAAGACTTTAGAAATGAGCCATTTCTGCAAACCCCAACTTCATCTTCGGCATAGCGTGCTTGCTGCAAAAGCCGTTGTAATCAACTTGTTGCAACCACAGCCTTAACAAATTCTGTCTTTCAAGCAAGTCTGATTGCTATCACGGCCAAAATGTAGCCCGCAAGCTGGCAGTCCAATCATTGATTTGCAATGGTGGTCATGTGACCCCACTGAAGGAAGCTCTGTGTGTGCTGTGGCTAAAGCCTGGCTGCTGCTGCCTTCCCGATTGCAGCACTTACAAGTTGTTTACGCGCTAACTATCAAATCACAGTGCGTATATGGACACAAGTTCCTGTGATGTTGCCAAATATCAGTCAAATTGTCTTAAAAAAGGTAAAAAGGAAAAGGTAAAGGAATGAACAGGCAAATTAAAAATGTTTGAAATGCAAAATGGTGTGCCCTCAAGTGATTAAGAATGAACGATCATGTGGCCAAACAGGACAACCTTGGGCCCGGTTTCGGTGAGCGACCAAGTGAGAGAGCGAATATAGGGCCGGGGCGTGGCACCGTGGGGTGCACCAGACAAGAGTTGTCACAAAAAGGACACAGTTTGGGTGGTTTATGTTTTATTTATCAATAGAAAAGAAACCTTTATGTAAGAGAAACATGAAGTCTCAGCAAACTAATGCTTTTAGAGGAAATTTATTCTTGGATATAAGGAAATAACCACTTATAAATAGCCAATGTGGAGCAAGTAGGGTTGCTTGTGCACTGTGCATGTGTGTGTAGGCAAGACACTCGAACTTTGGTTAGCTCGTAATTTGGAAAACCCTAAATTTTTATTCATTCCCTGATGTTGGAGTTATCAAGAGTTACTCTGAGTTCTTTAACTTGATTCACTTCTGGTGTATAATAATTGTGTGCCGTGAATGTTTTTCAACAGAAGTGTGCAAGTTACGAATTACAAACCATTATCATTATTGCATCAGCATATTTACTGCAAGCAAGCTGGATGCTGCAGACGCACATAATTCAATACCGACAGATAATCCAAACTCTGAGCTCTTCTGGTGCCAGAGTAGCACAAAGTATTTTGGGTGCGTCAGCAGATGTGGTGCAACTCACTGCCTGTGCCCAAATCACAAACTGGATCAGAGATTAATCCTCCACACTAAACCTCTATGGAATGCGACCAAATTCTATTCCAACCATCTTGTTACCACCAGGACAACGCAGCATTTCTCAGCTGTTTTTTTCTCCTCGCTTTAAATTCATTCTAATTGAATGGAAAATCTAGGTAACGGCAGTCTAGTACATATATACACATTTATATTGCTCTATGAGTATTTTCAAATTGTCGAATATGCAGTCTGCACAGTACCGTAACAGTACATGTTACATGTACAGTGTGCATTTCAATGCGTTTACTTTGCACATGGACACAGCACTTGCACAGAGAACATGCTTACCTTCTGCTGCTTCTAAAATTGAAATATCACAAGACTTTGAGAAGGTACATACATGTGAAGTCCAATTCATATAGCATATTCAGAAAGCATACATGTACTTTGCTTTCATGTAACACAATGGAATCATGCCCGAACATTTTGACCCGACAAAAGCCACGCATCAAACTGTGCTCAAGCTGGATTCCAAAAGCCCTTTACAACAACTTGAGGCTCTGAATGGGATAGGTTTAATGACAGCGTGGGGTACTCTATTCATGCCAGCCAGCAGATGGTCGGAGGTGGCATTCACAGGCCCCCGATGTGACCTGCTTCTCACTTCCCGCTTTGTTCTGGCGTGACACTAGGGGGGATGAAGAGATGTCCAAATAGTCCTCTGGTGTGAAACGTTGGAGATGCTCAATGCAAAGGCAATTTTCAGTAGGGTGAGAAACTCATCCATGGGAAAAAGAGAGTTGGTGAGATGGGACCCGGTATCAAAGTGCTGTAGTCTATTTTCTGGCCTGCATCAGTTATATTACAAACTACAACTTTTCTAAGTTTTCATGTCCAAGCAAAAGCACCAGTTTGTAACTTGGAACAAATTGTGGACAATATTAACAATTTTTGCCCAAAATGGTAAGTGTTGAAAAAAAAATGCAAGACGGAGCGGCCAATTGCCACAAGTACTGATTAGCAAGAGTCAACAGGCAAGTTGACATGTATATCTTTCCACAACCAAAGATTTTACGGAAGTCCTGGGCATGCTCATGAACTCGGGGTAATAGTTGCTACCATAACAGGCCATATGCATTAGCCAAGTTCAAGTCCAACACACGGTCCACCTCCACAGACTTCTACGACTACCGTATGTGTGACAACATAAAAACAATGGGGTAGGAATAACAGTGTTTTAACATCAGCTGAAGGTGAGTAGGGGTGTGTTGGACATTGGAACCTGTTAGCCATGCCTGTGCATACAAATTGCCAGATCTATCGTGTTCACGCGTCCTCCAACATGAAAGGGTTTATCCACATACCGGTACCTTGATTTCGCGTGCTTTTTTTTACAGTGTCAAAATACATGTACATGTACATTAACAGGATGATGTACATGTATGAGTACACAGATCACATTGTCTAGAGGCTTACATACATTGTACATACGTTGTACCTTTAGTTTACGTGTTTACACTGAAAAGTGGTCAAGATGCAACAATCAACTTTTGTTCCTATTTCATAAAATTTATTCATGATTTGTAAAATGAACGTGAATTTCCTAGGAAGAGAAAAAGATGGAAAAAGAAACAAAAGAAACAAAGAAAAGAGAATTTCCCAAGGCTGACTTTCAATTGCAACACATGTACATGTACACATCTGTACATTGTATGCACAGACCAGTATGTGACTTGATGCCACAGAAGGATTCTTAAGAGTTATTTTTCAGTACTTTTGTTTGAAGTTTACAATACGAAAAACACGACAACAGAGAAAATCAACCTTTCCTTATACATGTACAATGTACAGATACATGCAAACGAATCACGATGTGGGCGAAAGGGTTGAAGGTTCTATCTTGACTACACAACATGCATTTTAAAGATTAAATCCAAAATAATAATAATAAATAGGACCTAATTTAAAAAATATGAAAAAAGGGTAGGGCAACCTGTGACTCATTTCGTTAGGTTGGGTTACACATGAGTGAACTCACTAAACTCTGCCAGTTTGGATAGGGTTTTTTCACCAAGGTTCACGTACTCGAACGCATACCGATACAACCGGTACCCGGTGGGTGTGAATCCATGTCGCCCATTTTTCTTTGTAAACATCAACCCCAAAAGTACAATCAACACTGGATAATTATTATTACATACCCATGGGGCAGAATGTGACAATGACCTCTCAAAGAGGAATATCCACCGACGGTCATTAACATGAAGCAGCACCCTACAGTTGCAAGCAGGTAAGGTTGAAGCAGTGTGTGTGAAGGGGATGTTTCAACAACAACTGAAATTGATTTCATATTTATTCCACAATTACATGGACATATAGGTGGCAACGACGTGGCATCCGTGTTGTGGATGGCTGACACTGAATATGCAAACTTGTGGGGGATGTGCAATTCCTATCAAGCATGAAAATTACTATAGTTTGTTAATAACCAATGTGATTCAGAGGCCAATGTGGGCAGGAATACAGATACATGTAAAAGTATGTAAGTTGGCAAATTTTCTCAATAAAAGTGTACAGAGTTTTACAAACAATCAAAGTCAGTGAGGTACATGTACATAAGTGGGTACAGGGAAAGGTTTGCCCACTTGCACAGGTTTGACAGGCCGACAGTACCAGTACATGTAAGGGTCCAGTCCACTAATTCAAGCCCCATTGAAAAGAGTGTAGAATCAGCACCGTTCAGGGCCCAAT
>NW_019091368.1:1320166-1388142 GCF_001949145.1 Acanthaster planci
TGTGGGGGCACTTTTAATGCTAATGAGCTGGTCAGAAATTCTCACTTGAATTAGTGGTCTGCACCCGTAAGACCTACCCGGCACGCTTCATGCATTTCCTGGATGTCACAGCCAAGTACAAGTATTTAGGCCAAAAGAAAATTATGCTTCCTCTTTCCCTACAACCCTATTCGATTAAAAAAACAACAAAATAATTACCTACCAACCTACCATGTTTTTAGACGCCAGAAAGTTTTCGTAGGTTTTTATAAGTTTACACGTTGGTGCATATTATCCCAACATGTACAGTATTTTTAGTAAAGGTTTCCAGACATGTATATGTACCTTATATGCTTACATATGAATGTTTGCTGGTCCAAGGTTTGAGGATTAACCATTTAAAAATTTCCACCAACTTTTTCAGTCACAAACAGTTCCTCACCACAAAGTGAATGGGTACATTTTAACAATTATAAATATAGGATATAACATTGTACATGTGCCCTGGCTATGACATAACTCTATAACACATGTACATGTACCGGTGTATAAGTGTGTACAATTTGTTCTTTTCTTTTTCTCCTTGGATTTGTAAATTTATACACCCAGCCGTACCGGTTTATTAAAATTCCCCTGAGAACAGGCCAATTTATTTCAAGAAATGCATTTTTCTCTGTGACAGATTGTGTTTGTATGCTTCCCTGACTTCCTCATCACAGCACATCAATCACGACCAAGGCGCAGCCTGGGTATCATTCCTTCCATTTGTGTATAATGGGATTACGGTCACATCGCTCATTCTAATTACTAGGTTCGATTGCATACGAGACCTCGACACCAGTGCTTAAGTACACAAGTCTGTGGGGGCCAGGACTGCGGATCATTAGATAATACCAGGCCCACTGATCGCAGCCAAGGAAAAACGTATCACATGTCTGCACTAGCTTCCACAAAGCAATGAAGCTCAAGCACAGTTTATTATTTTATGTGACCAGTTTTCAACTGAATGCACGCACAAAAAATCCAATTTCTGAACAAGAATACATGTAAATGTCCGCACATCGTCTGTGAGCTGAGGCTTACACTTAAGGCCGTTTCATACTTCAAGCACATGCAAAAGAATTTGACATTACAAAACGCTGAACGGAGGTGTGGTTCAACAGTCCCAGTATTTCATCTGACTTTACAAAGCCACATTCATGTTCACTTTTGAACCAAGTGAACCGGCCTTGACAACGTGGAGAAACATGTGCGGGTACATCATATGCACACACTTGTTCAAGAGAGTGAATGGTACTGAATACCCACAGCGAGGTTTTCAGGTGAATGCGCACAAAGAAAACAACATGCTCGCATTGAGAGGAATTTACCTCAGCACGGACGCACAGCCAGAATGATGCTGAAGTGTCCCTGTATGTTTTGCATACATGTACATGTGTAAAATCATGAGGAATTTTGAATATGTACATGTACATGTATTCAGAACTTAGTACTGGGCTCAAGTACATGTACATTGTAATAATTGTTAATTTTGTTAGGAAACTTGTACAAAAAAATCAAAAGTATTATTTCGACCCTCAAAATGTGGTAATGTCACTTTTGAATTTCATTTTCCATAAACATCACACTCAACTTTTCTAAACAAATTATTCAGCCAAAAAGATAAATACCAAAACTGTAAGAAGACTTTTTCTTCTACTTCTGCTTTTTCTTGCCAAATTACCGTTCAAGCACATGGAACTCTTTCAAATTTCACAAGTACTGTAGCCAACTGCTTCATCCCTAACATTCTTCAAATCAATGAGGGCTTTATGAGTGGCATACCAGTTGGTGGTCACTCCTGCTTGCTGTCCAGTGAGTGACCAAACACAAAAGACCCTACCATTTCAAAAATTCCTTCCCTGTTATAAGAAAAGGACCACTCAACATTCTACACACTGCAGATTAGCATTCCAGCCAGATGCCTTCTGGCAATGCATAACCTGAGTCCAGCTTCACTGGTACCCTCCACCACACCCACACAGGTCATCCATGGTTGACCATGCATTTTTGCAGGGGTTTGGGTTGGCAGGTCACCGGGAATGTTTTTCTGAGTTGGCGTGATGCTTTTCAGTCCGTGTTTTCTGTGTGTTGAGACACGCTGTCAGGAAAAGCAGTGATCGATGGGGCCTGCAGCCCAAAGTAATTGATGTCTTCATTTGTCACTGGTTGACAGGTTTATCACAACATTCATGTTGCTGACAGGAAAGCAAGCATATTGCGAATTGTAGCAACTTGAGAATAGAGAAAAGGCTACACCTTCAACTTCAATAAAGGCCATGTCACGGCACCCATGTCCATACAGGTCTATACATAAATGCGAACACCGGTCTTCCCCGAATATCATCAATCACACTGAACTTTGTGTACACCCTGTTCACCCAACCATACCGGTATCTGTGCAGTACTTTTAATACCAACTACATGTACCAGTACATGTAATAAGTGACCAATTAAATCTAACTTCAAGTACACCTACATGTAATCGTAAATGATTTTTAAGTCCCCGATTGTAGCTTGAAGTGACTCCATGTACCGGTACACACATGTGGTCTGTAGATAAATTGAACAGGTCATGTACATGTAACCTGTACCAAATGCAAAAGCCCACAAACGATGACATAATAGCCAAATATATCCCCAGTGTGCACAAACAAATCAGTTCATCAATTTAAGCATGTACATGTACCGGTACCCTGCCCATGACTGATAAATGCAATGGAACTTGATAAAGACAGCACAAAAAGGCAGCTGCACACATGTAATGTGTACATGTACATGTACCGGTATGTACATGTACATGTGGAGCTGCATGTGTGTACCAAATGAGAAATCAATCCAGAGACAATTTGACCACTGACATCTACATGCACGTGTACATGTGGAGCTGCATGTGTGTACCAAATGAGAAATCAATCCAGAGACAATTTGACCACTGACATCTACATGTACGTGTACATGTACTGCTTTTTTCTGATTCTCAATGGGCATTATTCTTCCACCATTTACAACAACTGGACTAAACACGTTCTTTTTGATCAAACACGTTTTATCTACCCTATTTATTAACATACCTGGTACACTTACATTGTATATTGGGCATGTATATCTTGCAAGTTGTTACTGTTAGCAACCTTTGTGTGCAGGTACACTTTTACTTAGAGGTCAGTATTATGGTTGGCCTCTAAGCAATATCCCCCAACAATACAAATCCAGGCTCTTTAATCAGTGACTCATACACCAGGACAGGGAAGGTAGCACCTCATTCCAATGTGCCTATTGTCCTTATGATTCCTGTTCACAAGATTAAACAGTTAAGATACCCAGTGCGCTGTATTAAGGTCTTTAATAACTCACAGTGTAGCATATATCTGTACAGTGGGCATCCCAAAGCCCCATCATGCATAGACATGTACCAGTCATACATGAGCTTTTATTTTGGGACAATGGAAGTGGGGAAAATTCTTTCATGATTTCAAACCGTAGGTGTTTTTTTGAACTTTCAGAACATGGGAGTTTTATTTTTATGTCAACAAGTTGTAGCTGCATGGTATGCACTGCAAGGTACCACATAACCTGTTAAGTGAATAAATATAATGAAAATGTACATGTACATGTATACTCAGGTCCTATATCATGATCACGGTAACTCTTTCATCGCGGTATGGGAATCTTTGCATTTTGCGTTGCCAGTGAGTTCCCAATCGGCAATATTCGCCCAGGTAATCAATGATTTATGGCCTAAGGATAAGTTTCATTAAAACAGAGAGAAAAATTGGGACGTGTTCAATACCGTATTTGCTCCATGTACATGTAGGAACAAGCAGATGCTGTCTACATGTAAACAGAATTACATCTTCATGTACATGTACATGTATGTGTTGGGAAAACACCACATACAATGTACATGTAACGTGCATAGATTCCTTCACGTTTGGCGCAGGCCGCCCCTGTGCAGCAAATTTCTGTCAGAGTGTTCTGTCTCCGCGTACATGTGCGCCGTGTGCTTGGTTGAAATTTTTCCCACTAGCCTGTCTTTGATTGACAAGCCCTGTGATGCACATTTACGATACAATGTATATCATTGATGGTGTACGTGTACGCACACATGCATGTCTTCATAACGTTAACTGCATTACTGGAGATGCCCCTGGCACAGTAGTGAGAAATCATGCTGGTTTATCATTGGTGGAAAAGTAAAAAGTATAAACGAAAAATAATAAGTAGTGTAACAAGAAGTTTACAATCAAATACTGTACCTTAATTACTGGTGGCACACTGCAAACTGTAGGTGTTTGCACATCACAGTGAACCACTGTTTCTCCATCCTTTGCTGAATTCTCATTCTTGGGCCACCTGGCGCCACCTCAAGATGAGAGCCGTTCAGAATGCGTTTTATTTTGAAGAAAGAATAACAGTAACGACCGAAGTGTTCATTTACTGTATCTGCCTTGATCAAACTCTCCTCCAAGCAACAAGAGGGTCATGGAGGTCACTGTCTGCCAGGTGATGTTTTCACTCACAATAAACACTGGAGGTTAAAGAGTAGCATGGCTTCCAAATATCACCATGCTGATGCATGTGAGCCAAGGCATAGAAACAAGGTTTCAAAACAAGACCAGATTTGCAACAAGTGGCTTACTACAATGAGATGGCTACAATTCTACCCAAACCATTCTCCAGTAGTGTACCGTACATGTTCAGATGTTTGTTCAGCGCAAATATGAGCAATAGTAAGTATACAAGTGCTATGTGTCAATTTGTGCCAAAATTTTCAACTGCACTTCAGGCATGTTTGATTTTACCAGACAAACAAAACTACCTCCTCAGAGAGTTTAAAAAAAAAACTCTTTCATATCGTGGGAACCGGGACAAAAATCGTTCACTACTGTATGAGACCACTGTTGGGAATACAGATGGCTTTCATACAGTAATCTGAGTGTGGAGTACAATGAGGTTTTTATCTGAAACATACAGGTTGGCTTCTTATTCCTCCACGATTAGACTAGGAGAAAATGTCCTTGAAATTAATGAATATAATGCGTGCTATCCTGCATGCACTACCTTCCATTTGTACTGCACACTTGCATTGCACAGTATCCAGTACGTACATGTACGCATGTACAGTACCTTAGGCCAAACAAAATAATCATTGTGCTTCCGGTTACAAGCCCCAACCTAGCAAATCGCGCTGACCCTAAATCTTTTTTTATTGAAAAAGAAAAAAAACAAAAATACAGTTGCTAACCCTGTGCTTATTTCAGGGAGGTGAAATCTCCGCTTGTTTGTTGAGTGTGCCTAATTTCATTTTCCACTTTTTTCTGCAATTGACAGGTGGATTTGTCTCATTCTTCTTCGTTGCGTTTCTCTTCTCTTTTTTTTTTTCTACTGACACGACGCGATTGCCAGGCCAAACTTTGCCTGTCCTCATTCGGACACCAAACAGCACTGGAGCTCCGAAATGCACATGACTAAGTCTACTGGGACACACACGTGTACTGTACAGGTGTGAACAATGATGGCCCGGAAGTGCAAGCCTTACTTGTGTAAACAGCATCCTGGGACCATCCGGTCATTGTGTTATGATTGGCTGCCAATTAACATCAATATTCATACATGTGTCAGTGGGACTCATTACAGCCATTCCCCAGTGAGTTTAAGTAGTGACAAACAATCTCCACTATAACTAGTGGTAACACACATTTTACTGTGAATTTACAGCTTGAAATATTGCCGATAGAGGGTTTCATGACAACTGGCGTGGGGCGCGCAAAGTTATTGTGTCATGCATCATCGCACAGATGTCATACTTGTGCTCTACGGGCATCGTTTAGTCCGAGTTTTCAAACAATTTTGGGACATTACATGTAACTCATCAAAATGTCAGTGCAACACAAATGTATAATTGTCCAAAGGGGCTCTGACTTGGATACAATTTTTTACGAGACCGATGCTCAAGTTAGGAATCTGCGGGGAAAAAAACAGTGGATGGAAGACATGGTAGACCGTCAAAATCACCATTTAGTAAAAAGAAATTTAAATAAAATAAAAAATCTCTAACTTAAAATTTTTCAATCAAAAACTTTAGAAGAAAAAAGAAATACTACCCACCTACACAAACTATTTTTTTTTATCCTAACCCCCAAGCATATTGTTTGGCTTACACTACACAGTACTACAAAATACTAAGTAATAGTCTGAGCCTGAAGGACCCAGTGCTACAGATTACTACTTCTGGCTAGGTTACTTCCATTGTTACTCACACAGAGAATAAAGCCATGCATTCATAGTGCCACAGCGCTGTATGGTACATTGTCTTATCTATTGTATCTTATGGCTTCACAGAACAATAAGGTCATGTCCTCTTACAAGCGACAGCGCTCAGTACTGCATTTTACTACAAGTAGTAATTTGTAGTATTATGTTGGGTTAGGGTTAATATAATAGGAAACACAACAATTTTTTTGTTTGGCCTTATGGCTGTACTAATCTTTATGTGTATTTTGGTCAAGGAGTGCACCTGAAAGTGGAAACATAGGGAAATTAACAGTTGGGGGCTACAACGTTTACATCCTACAGTGATTGAGAATCAACAAAACAGTCTGTCAATGGAATGAGCAAAATGCTGCACACATACTTACATGTACATACATGTACATGCACATATGATCTACCAGTACAGTAGAATAGGAACTTTTTGTCTCTTTGTCACTAGTGGGGAAGTACCAAAAGTATGTGCAAAGAGCAGATAGTGTCAGCCGATGTTTATCGACCAATCAACAGCCTTGGTCTCATTTCTGACCAATGACTCCACATGGCTTGCGTGAGGTGTCATAAAATGTACACACATGCCAGCACATGTATGTGCAGTACGTACATGAGACATGTACATGAGACATGTACGATATGCCTGCCATGCTTAGACTTGGGGGGGGGAATTTACTCACATCCTTGGACAACATTATACATGTACCATTAGAAGAACTGTTTTTGTCACTAACCCTTTCTATTCAAAGGCAACATTCAAGCGAACATTGGTTGGTTTTCAATTTTCCACAAAAGCACTACACTGATGCTGCAATTCCAATACCATGATGGTTACAACCACAGTCATCTCAACGGAAATTCTCACGGCATTTCTCCAAGGGTGTGGTTCACGGGTCAAGTTGGGTTAAGGGACTGGTGACCAGCAGCATGTAATGACTTTGTGGTGGGAGGACTGTTGAAGCCAGTTCTGAGCAGTACACTGAGGCTTACCACAGTATGAAGATCTGGTAGGGGGGGTACCTGTAGTCATGACACTGTTGCAATGTACATGTATGCAACAGCTACCGTATTGTCATACTCTGTGCACTTGTGATCTAACAGGTTTGTGAAGGGTAACTAAAGGTTTTGGAATCACAGTCACATTAAATGCAAACTCTGAAGCTTGTATGATTTTCAAAGAAGTGTCATAGCGATGGGCTCTACCTCTGGATCAAAAATCAATCAATCACCCCATCCTGACTTTCTAGGATCATCCAAAGGTCACGCAGAAATGTTGCACTATATCTAAATGAAGTCAGAACTGTTGTTCCGGTAATTGTTACGTTGATTTTGTACAGTTTTGTTCCAAAAAAACAAAAGTCACACGGAGTTACTACACAGGGATGGGTTTGTGAGTTTGTTTCTGCATTCAATTGGGGACCATGAACAATAGAGGACAATAACGTTCCCAATTCACACAGGGTCCCCGATTGACAACTGTGTACGAAACATATGGTTGGTCTTCTAAAAAAGGTTAAACTACAAACAAAAGAGGAACAATAGGGGGTCCCCAGTTGCAGGCAAATACACCCTTGGGTGTGTGTGGAAGCCTTACAGGTACTTCATAAAATTCAGCTCTTCTGACATGATGGTTTGTCACTGTCACCATTGAGACCATTATGTTGTTGGTTTTTTAATAAGACAATAATGTGCCCACATCAGCACAAACTACACGTATGGGAACATATAATGTCCCAACACAGAGAAAGTTATCCTCCATCAATATCTGTCCATTTCTATGCAGGTACTTCCTTGTTCTTTTCTTCTACACTTCTTTTCGCTTCAGTCTGCTTCTCTGCAGACATCTTGCAGTGATCTTGGCACCGCAGCTTGATCCGCTGTGACACTGCCCGTCTACACTCCAAATCCCATGGTGAATTTCACCTACCTTGGGACACCTGGCCAAAAGGTCTTTCCCTTCGAAAGTGTTGGCTAAGGCTTTAGCTATGTTGAACTTTTCCGAGGGGGTTATTGCATTGTGTGCCTCAGAAAACTACATGCATAAGGAGCTTTTTGTGGGTATCATCTAAACTGTTTCATTGGACCAAGCAAATGCACAGTGAATCTATGTGCCTAGACCATTTCGGTTAGGATACATCCTCACTGTTTTAACATCATGCAACTGCCCTCATGAAAAAGAAAATCAGAAACAGCCTCAGTCCTCCAAAATCCACTGATATTTCTTGAATATGTTCTGTGGTGGGGTGCCCACTGCCACAATCCTTCAAATTCCTCGGGCAATTCCTCTCATTATGTTGAGGCAGTGTGAATGGTATCCTGGGGCAGTATGGAGGATTTCTATAAGGGCATTAATTTATGCTTGGCTGAACATCAACAACACAAGGTCTAACCCACACCCTTGAGACAACATACCGGTATCCTTCGCAATGAGCAGTGCAATTTTGCCATTCCGCCTCAATCCTCACAAATCCTCCAAAACCAACCCAGAGGATTTTGAAGGATTGAGAACGGTGAGCGTTAAATTGTACATAACTACATGTATAGAAAACAAATGAACCTGAGAAAGATGGTTCCAACTTTTGTCCAATCTTTCAACTTTGTCTAAAGTAACATGCACACCTACTGTTTAACTCTCAATCCCCGACACCTAGCAGTGGCACGGCTGCCCAGCAGAATACGACATCTAACAGCTCTAAAGATGAAAGTGTGATGCCCGCTGAAACCAACAGAATCTAACACTACAACAGCTAGAAAACAAAAGGCTTTTTGTTCACTGCCTTCATCAACAACATCCAACAGAAAGTGCCCACTGTTGGATATTGTTGGGTTCATACAGTAGATGTCTACAACTCTACATGTACTGTAGCTGCAAGTCTTTGATCAAATTACAAATGTTAGAGCACATGCTCACAAAGCAGCTAAATGCATGCACAGACGTACATAAGACCAGTCGTACATAAGACCAGTCGTGGGGACAAGGCAGTCATGTTTTTATTGGTTAACGTTTACATTGGCTCAACTCATGTTTTGGATATACAGGAAACCAATCCAGAGGGACTGAATAGACTTGTAAATGTACCATGTATTTGTTTTGCCTTTTAAAGTTGTGTAATCCACGTTGTTTATTATTTCACTGATCATTTCGAAGACTGTTAAAAAAACAAACAAAAGAACTGCTGCATGGCCCACCCAGGAAGGACACAAATCCGGTTTACCAAAACTAGTAATTTTGAGGACTTGGGAAAGTTTAGGTTGAGTAACGACACGCTGCTTACACTTGAAGATTGCATACCTGAAAGTGACACGGATCCTACCGGTATATTAGGCACTTCAAGTTTTTGCCTCTAACGTTAGTGTATCATTGGAGTAATATTTGACTTCCAATTTTAAAAGAGGTGAAATTTAATCAAACTCCAAATATTCCGATTCATAAATGTGGGTTCTACATAACCGCTACAAAGTTCCAATGAAATTTTATTGGGGCCCAATTTCCAATTTTTTTTCTCAAAGTGCAAAATGAACTCTTTAAAATGCACTCTGAAACATTTTTTTTACAACTTTTTATTTGGTACCAGTACATGTATGTCAGGGGAGGTAATAATGATTTCCTAAAATTCATCAAGTTTAAAGAACTTCTGATATTTTGGGAGGGATTTTCTGAGATTTTTTGAAGGGCACCAGGTTAGGGGACACTCAGTTCAATTCTTGCCCAATTTCCAGACGCCAACGTGTCCGACTTTCAGACGAAATTCCATGACACTGAACTTGTTTACAAAGGTTCAAAAGAATGTATCATGAAGGCATTAGCATCACTATTCAACCGGGTGGATTTAAAGTTTTTCAACAGAGAGGTTCGGCAGCACGATATGAAGAAAGTCAAGTGAACATCAAAGTGTACCACGTAATACTCTTCATGTACTAGCACTTAATGTGCAGAATGTGCGATGACTTCCATAGTCAGCACCCCAGAGCAGTTTATACACCACTGCGGCTAATACGGCTAACGCCGACTTTAAATCTTAATTTGTAGATTTTTGCTTGGTGCGGCTTATTCTGCGCACCGCCTATATTCCAAAAATTACAGTAATTACTAGACAAGGTGTACATCATACATGTACATGCACCAAGCCCATAAAAAGAAACAATGGGCTCTGTTTCAATTCATTTGAATTTAATGTGTTTAATTCACTGAAATGTGATGTACATGTACCGGTACCTGTACGAGCATCTAACGCTAACAAGAGATCCCAGTGTTTTCCACAATGCAAATATTGTGTACAATGGCCTACATGTACATGTACATCAGTGTGTGGCGTGTTCTCTTAGGTTATGCAGTGCATCAAACCATCATGTATCCATGCACAATAATGCAGTTAAATGTTTCACAAACTGATTTATTATTGATCGCTTGCAGCAGGTGTATCCATTTATCGCTCAATTCCCCCACGAAACTAAGCACTCAAATGTTTCATCACTGGGATCTGTCTCTTTCCAGATGTGAATTTTTTTAAGGGGGGGATGCATTGCATCACAGAGGCCGTTACAGATAAAAGGGGTCGTAATAATCTAATCAGCATGATGATTCTGGGACAAGGATTGTGTCACACTTCAACACCACTGGCAAATTTGTGATGTCATAGCTACCAGTAACAGTCATGCTGCAATATTGCCAAAGTAGAACAAATAAATTTCAACTCCACACCAGCAAACCTGATGATGACTATTCAGTTCAAACAAATTTGAGTAAAATTTGAGCCAGTGTTCAAACAAATAAAGCCAATAGACTGGTTGATATATCAAGAACAGTAACACATGTAAAACTTCTGAGCATTACTTACATTTTGGAAGGAATGTGAGATGAAGCATACAACAAAATGAAATCCCCTGTCTGTCCCTTTGGGGTCCCCCCCAAAAGAAAATCAGGTGCGTATTTTTAGTAGTCTTCACTGCTACATGTAGGTGCCCTGCTACTACAGAAATGTACTTTAACTTTTATTTAGGCTTCCTGATACCGGTACTTATACCAACTAATATGAGTAACACAAACGACACTGTTTCTTATATACATGTAATTGGACAAATCTAAGTAACGGTACCTCCTATTTAAGCTGCCGCAAGTTTTGACCAACAATAAAATGTCTCCCAATTTGGAAAAAAATAGTTCTGTATCTTTATGTCATTATTACCATCAAAATGATGGTCAACCATTTCAAAATAATACATCCCAGTTTGTTTGGGATTCAAATCCTTTTTTACATTTTTGAAAGAAGGCTTCACTAACTTTTTTGCCACTTTTACAAATATATTTCGCCTCAATGAAAATTAGTCCTAGCAAATAAATGTTCACAACACATAACCAAGACTGATAAACACATCCAAGTTTCTTTGAGAAATGCAACTCAGCAAGTGTACTTCTTTTATATACATGTTGTCTAATACTAAAAATATTCTTGAATCTCTGCAGACTCTGTACAGGACCAATGAAGTGGAATCAAGTTGTTTCAATTCTATAAAGTTCAATTTCCCCTCACAGATTTTTGACAAACGGTGTACATGTACCGGTATATGTACCATACCACAAACCAGTCAAACGTTCTTTCCCTTTAAACTTGCACTGTCCAAATCATATGTAAGCCCGAGTACTGAATTCCACAACTGACAAGAACATTCATCTAGTCACTAACACACAGGATCGACAGCGCAATGCACCAATTTCAATCCCTAGTCCATGTGTTTAAAAGTCACCACATTGGGCTGATCGACATTTATCATCACTCAAAGTGAATTTTTTCGGACGGGGAAGGCCTTTGATATTTGATATTTGCCATGCAGTGCTATGTCTAGGGGTTCTAGGCCAGCCAGAACAGTTCCCACTATGACATGCCACGTATACATGGACAGCATGAATGATCAGTGCGCAACCGTACAGTAGGTACCGGTACGTAGCGCAAGACTATGGTGGTGGCACAGAGGACATGAGACCAATTTATGAGACACGGAGTAGTCTGCAAGATTGAATAAATGTGGGATTTTTGTTTAAAAACAATAACAAAATATCAAATATTAAAAAAAAATGGGGCAGAAGAAGAAATCAGAGTGGGCAGTGATGATAAACAAGTCATCAATTTTGATCAACCTTATCCTTTGCTAAGAATCATATCTTACATTGAAGGACATCTCTCCTTCTGGGAAGAGTTCATTCACAGACATTCCACAAAATTTCTTGCGGAGGTTCATCTGTACCTGGGCACCTGTCTGGATGCATCGACAATTACCAGAATGATGTGTACAGAATTGTGTATCGCTTTGAAATCAACTTGAAGAGGATGAGAAATAAACCCTATGCTAGTTTAACCATATGTATTAATTCACTACGGACAACGCAGTGGACATTAATTTAGTAAATGCCGTAGAGTTTTCAATATACATGTACATGTATACATGTAACTCTATGCCATTTGTGGAACTCTTCTCTCGACCATTTTTGAAGAGGCTTGTGCTTGTAATACACTGGAGCACTGACGGGGCTAAGTGGACATGGGGCGAAGATGTTAGGGGCGAAGTGCTTAGAGGCGACATGGAAATGGGGTGCAGCGTCTGTAAAAAGTTTCTAGCCGTGCCAGCTTCAGAAAGTGATAATGTGCCCAAATGGAACGACAAAAATACTTAGAAAACAAAACTTTTCAGATTAGCCACATTTGTGCACAGAGTATCAAGTGATGTCCGAGTGCAGGTGTATGCTATGCATGGGAACTCTTTCCCAAACCAGACATTGCCAAATTAAGTTGGCCTCAGGCCGGGAAGAGTTCCATTTTCGGACGCGAGTAGTTATTCCCTACAGTGACCTACTACCCTTCAAAGCAAAAAAGTCCAGAGAAGTTCAATTTAGGAGTGAAAAAGCCAAGTCGTTTACTTCAAAAACACTTAGAATTTTTCACACCAGTCCCATAGCAGAGTTCTTCATGGACACATTTTTTTGGCAGGGCAGCATGACATCATCAAGATAGTGATGACGTCATTGGGTGCATTATGACGTAATCAAACAGGCGTGAAGATTGCAAGGTGAACTTCCCTCGGGGAAATTTTAATAAATTTAGTTTCCTCGGATGATCACAATGATGTTTTTAAGGTGATTTTTTTTATTAAGGTGATTTTCTTTCTTTTCTGTTAAAAATTCGTAAGGGGTATTCTGGCATGACCTTGCACAATCACTATAACGCTGAAGTCCAACAATGTGACTTGGCTTCTTATAACGTGTTGCTGCAGCACTGCATGTGTATGCGTGTTTACAAAGCACCAAATGACTTACATACACTACTGCATAGTAACTGTTAAGAGCATCCAAATAGTGATACTACAAAACATGCCCTACAAAAAGAACGCAGTTGGAAGAATTGCAAACAAATAACAAGATTCTAGGCCCGTTATTGCTATTATTGGCCCATTGGTAGTTCCTGTGTATTCATACCTTATTAATCGGTGATCCGGAGACGAATAAGCTGCTGTTTGGATATTTTCAAAAGTCTTTTCGATCACCATGTTTTTGATTGCCATACCTACACGTGCATCTCCAAAGTTTAGTCAACTCAAGTTGAAAATTGCCGAAATTGCTTGGTTTTTTTTCCTGACGGTAACATCTGTGCAGTTGTTCAATTAATGACATCACCGGAATCTTTGTCCGAGTTGTTCTGATCGCGCCAAGCCGAAATCATCGTGACGAAGTGTGCGTGATACAGGTACATGTATAAGACATGCACACAGCGCTGTGGTAATGCACGCAGCGGTGCACATTGTATGTACATGGTGTGCGAGACCGGCAGTCACAAAGGTTGATTCGGGGCACCGAGCGGGCAGCACGTAATGGTAGAGATTGTCCTGGCCATTGGCTCTCGACCGTTTCTATCAGTATTTGTTTCATTTCAAAAGTTTGGCAGAGTGGTAAGAATTTTGGCAGGGTGGCAGAAATTGGCTAGGTAGCCTGAAATTTTGGAGGGGCAGCAGAAATTTAGCTGGGCGGCCTGCCCTACCAAATCTATGGAGAACACTACACTGCCATAGGGTTTGTGCACAGGGTGTCAAGTGGCGTATGTATGGGCCTACCCCCAGAACTGTGGGGTCCGACGTCCACTCCTCGTGGGAGAGGAGCAGACATCGGACCCCACAGTTCGGGGGTAGCGGGCCTACGTATAGGCCTAGGCCCCTACACTAGGTCTCAGCTATGGAATTCTTTCCAACGGCCCCCTTTCTAAAGTCTATGCACGTTGTTATGGCACACGAAAATTAAGATGGTCTGAAACGAAATTCTTTCCCTCGACATATGTGCATCGCAAGCCGCTAGTGATCGATTACGTTCTCTCGATGGAGTGAAATAATGTGAAATTATGCATCGTGTCCGGAAACTAGGCAACTGGCTTACTGGAAAAGCTCGAAGACGCCCGACATGCCCGTGGCCACTGCATACATTTTTTTAATCAATGAATCACATCTCTTCAATTAATTTGGATGAAAAAGTTTTTGAACCACAGAAACATCAGTAATGTCATAACTTACCAGGGCTTGTAATCAGTCATTGACAGCTGGATACTCGCAAATTGTTGAGCAAAACCGCCACGCCAAAAAAAAACGAAATTCCGTCAGATAAGTCACACAACCGTTTCGCTCAGTCCGTCGGCCGTCGACCGGAAGGAAACAATAGTACGATGACTGTGAAATCCCACTGATCCCTAGGACACCGTTGTCAACTGCGAATAAACAACACCTTCGTAGAGTTAAAGCAAGAGGACCACTAGGAGCGTAGGAATAAAATTAAATTCCGCAAATTCTTCGTTTGTCACGTGATTTCATTGGCCAAAAATAGCTGGTCCCTTTTTTCCCGTTGACAATATAAACGTGGAAGGGCTACCAGTCCTTGTTTCCAGAATTTGACGTCGAAAATGTGTGATATAGAGGGCGCTAAATGTTGCAAACGCACGACGATAATATTTTTCACGTGAAGATGATGCCTTGACTTTTATACGATAGCATGGCACCCCAAATAATCACGGCCTCATCCCTGGTGATATCGTTCATTATCTCATTTACCATAACATTATTGCCAATTAGTTTATGAATTAATCTGGTTAAGCGAATTTGCGGTTTCAGGAGGCACACACCTTTTGATTACAGTTTAAACATTTATGTCTATGTTTGAACAAACATACACGGACTGTTTTTTTGTTCTTGTTTTCGTTTAATTTTCATTCTGCACCGGACATTCACATACTTACGGATGCAGTGAGTTGTTATAGTCAGTTTTGCGAGGACATCTTAATTCCAACCCAAACGGTCAAAATATCCCCTTACAACAAACCGCTCATCAAAAAGGTTGTAATATACAAGAAGACGGGACTATTCGGAACTAGGGGAATAAAACCGAGATGAAGGAAATACAGAGAGAACTAAAACGTGTCATTCGAAACGAAAAGAAAGTCTACAAAGAAAAGGCTGAAGAACACTTTCTGAGCAAAGTCTTGAATGGTTTGCGTACGATAAGTTGCTACTCAAAGCCAAACATAATATAAATTACCAACTATCACCGAGGACTATATACCAGTGAGCTTAATGTATCTTGGACAAGTTTTAACTGTCACGAATTTACAAACAAGCTTAATGATTTTCGGAGTGCATTTCACATAGGCATAATTCCGACTTTTTAAAAAACTGTTACAGAAAGTGAGGTTTATCGGCAGTTTATCGGATTGAAACATGCTCGGCAACAATCGTATATTGTTACATCTATTTCCAATCTCTGCTTTGCCACCCAATCAATTCCAAACATTTGGAAATGGTCATGCATTATTCCAGTTTCTAAGAGGTCAGCGGTCACGTGCAAGAATGGTCTTAGACCAACATGCGTTACATCGGTGGTAATGAAGATATGTGAGCGTTGCGTTTCGTTTTGATATATTTGAAACAACTAATTGTTGATTTTTGTTGACCCAGTGCAATTTGAATTGTACTGCGTGAGTGTTGCAGCACGGAGGACGCATATTTGTTTTTCTGTACTCTCAGTTAGAATGTGCCAAGTTTGGAAGCTCACTGCGCATAATGTATTTGACACTTCATCTGCTTTAATAACATTGCAACCTAATATTTTGGCAAGGAAACTTCTTGATTTGTCAACTATTCCTCACACTGTTGTTAAATCCATTTTGCAATAGCTCACTTCACGATTTCTTCGTCTCAGTGATTCAATCCATTTGGATGTTTTCGTTTCTACAATTACAATCCTGGACAAAATAGTTGGAACACCTTGCTGGAAGGGCAGTGAAAAGATCCCCCTCTCCCCCATTCAATGTTGCGTTCATTTATTGGACCAAGATTCGGCCCAACTCACCCAACGAGAAACAACATTGACAGGGAGCGAGGGGAGGCATGTTCCAACGAGATTTGTCTCTAAGAAGTCCGCCTAATCCCAATCCGCCTCTAGGTAGCGCGAACATCCCGCTCTTAAAAAATGCTGCACGCGTGCGATAAGAACCGCAACGGTACACCACCTCAACTGAACTTTAAAAAGGAGAGTCACTCACATCCTTTTTCGCTTTTCCCTTTTTTCATGGTTCACCGTTGCAATGTTTCATCTGAAACCCAATCAGAAAGTGAAAAGAGATCAGACAGAATTATGTACTCCTTATGTAACCATATAGCCCTTCAGAGCGAATAAAAAACTCCATTTGAGAGAAATCGGGTGCGCCGTTCACGATTCGCCCAACTTATCTCATTTTCAATGGCCAACTTAACTCTTGTTGCTGATACCTGCAAGCAGCAATCCCATCCTCGCAAATTTACTATGAACCCTTCCACTGAAACAAATCTTGTACCGATGGGTGATCATAACCCATAGCTGTTGTATCACTAAATATTAAATAACTATGTACATGTATTTACATGCACGTAATTTTTTTTTGGGGGGGGGGGTTATTATGCTCTTGACAGGGCACACTACAACACCTTGCCTATAATAGTCATTATTTATTCCATATACTGCTTACAGCATCACACGGTAGCGCCCAAAACAGCAATGCAGCAAACCCCCCGCCCGATCCCGGGTAACACAGACCCACACTCATGACATCCACTTCCCACTCAGAAACTCGGACAATCCTGGACAAAATCTTGACAAGACCTCGTGGGAAGCCCGGTGAAAAGACCCCCTCTCCCCCATTTAATGTTGCGGTCATTTATTGGACCAAGATTAAGCCCAGCTTACCCATTGAGAAACATTGACAGGGGGCGAGGGGGAGGCATGTTCCAATGACATTTGTCCAGGATTGTAGTGCCTCCAAAAGTACCGTCTTAGCTCCGTTTTTGAGGAACAGACGCAGCTGATTTACAGTCCACTGACGACAGTTGTCCCTTTGTGAAATGTGCAGGTGATACAACTCTCGTTGGTTTTATATAGATTGAGTCTACCAACCTGGATCAAAGAAACCGGCTTGTACCATTCTGTTCACTAAATTTTCAAGAATTGAATTTATCAAAGACGAAAGAAATGTTTCGTAAGGCGGTACCGGATCCTGTATTTATTGATGTATATGAAACAGAATGTGTTGTTGAAAAATAAGTGTCTTGGGAGTTGTGTTTGATGACAGGTTAGACTGCAGTAACCACGTGAACCAGAGAGCGAAACAACTGAACTCGACAGTGTACTGCCTGAGGAAACTGACTTCGATGTGAGACAGGAAATCAAGCTGACATTTTGCAATGCGGTTATTTGTAGTGTGTGGACCTGCAGACTGGGCTCCCATAGGAAGGCGCACACGAAAAATGTCACAGGAAAATGAAATCAGTCAACAGGGACATAGGAATTCAAAAGGCTCATGCTAGGACGACGAACCGATGTTAGAACTAAAGAGCGAGCTTGTTCGCTTCAGATCTCTCTCATTTACGACTGGTTGTTTTTCTTAAGCTTTTGCTGGATTTTGTTATCACATTCACAAGGTACCAAACACGTAAAAAGGAAATACTAACATATCAACACCGTACAAGGTTACCATGAATGTGGAATATACTTTATCTGTGAGCATTATAATAATACAAGAAATGCAGTAAAATAATGACAATGTTACAATTACAGCCCAGTACAAAATATTGAAAGTATATCATTTATAACAATGGTTAGTGTTAGCATTTTATTATACATGTGATATATACTAGATGGCACACATACAGCTGTACACATTTTTTTTAAAGCCCAGTGTCTCAATTTAGTACACAAAAACCTAATCACATTAGGTTAAAACTGACAAGCGCGAGTACAATTCTTAACATAAATGACAATGGTGACGAGGGAGGAGGGTATCAACCAAATACTGTGAATTTAATTTCCTACTTCGACTTCCAACCATCCCTCCCCTAAAATTCAACTCGACAATAATTCAACTTGACAGTAACATCTGATGTTTGTGGAAAAACTGAGATTCAAACACAAAAGTGGCTTGGTTAAGTGAACGAATAATTACACTTTTGTAAATCCAAGCTCTTTTAATCAACTAATCAGCTAAAAAGCATTTAGATCTCATTTTTGACCCAAAGTTTCTAGAACTATGGGATTTGGAAACGGGTGTCTTCACCTGCTCAATTTTTCACCTATATGAATGTGCCTGATATTGTAAATATTTGAGCAGATCATACCTGAACTGTAAAAAGTTATCCTGTCTTTTTGTGAGAAATTTACATCCAGAGTTTCTCCTTCTCATAGAACACTTCCCGCCAGTATCTGTGCCAGCACCATTACAAGAAAACATTCAATTTATGAACGAGTAATACCTCAGTTGAAAACTTAATTTAGAAAGGCATATATACTTGTGACCTTTCTTTCTAAACTCGACCTCTGCACTAAAAACAGTATCTCAAGCCCTTTGCTCAAACTTTCTCTGAAGTTGGTCAAAATAAATTACACCGTAACATGAGCCGCAAATACAATGCAAAGGATGCAGCACAATTAAATTTAACTTCACAGACTTCAACCAGTAAAATGTCGGACACATTCTGCTGGGAGGTTGTAAAGACTGAAAGTAATCCATGACGTTGCCACGTCTGAAACATGCTTCTGGGGAAACGGCTATATCTAACTGTTAGCATCTCCCTGCACAAGACCTAGCCCTAGACAACAGATTCCGATGCAGCCATAACGCACCCAACTTGGATCAGGGATTTAAGATGCTGACCCCAATTCGGAATGTAAAACAGATCTTTAATACTCTCCCTCTCTGAAGGCTGATGCCTGGGCTAAAAATGGAAGATAGATACTCCACTTCCAGCCATCCAAAGATGTATGGAGTCCAATGTCATGGAGCTAAGGACAGAAATCTGCTACAGCCTAGACAAAATTTGCTTAGCCAAAGCAGGTTACCAAACAAAATAGATTATGCATATTGCCTGAGACTGGTCCCCAGCTTATTCTTGATTAGTAGGAAATTTGGCTGAGTAATACAAATATTTTTCCTTGGCTGATCTGTGGAATTAAGTTACAACCCAAATGCCAAACTGCTCCCCCCCATCTCTCAATCAACAATTTTCAGGGTTTAGAAAAATACTCTCATTGGGGAACTCCGCAATACTGCCTTCTGACTTTTAGTCTTCAAGAAAAGATTCGGAGCCGGAGCCTTCAGGGTCAGCTTTGGCGACTCAAGATTCATCAACAACAGGCTAGGATCGTGAGAACTTGCCTGGAGGCTTACCAGAGCCACAGGACTATTCAACTCGGCCACTGGGCCGAATCAAACCTCCCTCTAAATCCAGCCCTTGACCTTTGCCCCTGTACACCCTCCAAAAGCACAACATCATCGACATGTTATCCAATGGCCTGACATCTGAAGAGCAAAGATTAAGGCAAATCTGCTACTTCAGCTTACAGTAAAAACAACTTGCTAACCATCCATACAAATATCCAATTACTTCTGTCCACTGCATACATATAGCTTACAGCCCAATGAATCAAGACACATGTGGTATATTACACTGACATACAAAACAGGAATGCATATACTTTACCCCAAAAAAAAGCCTCTCTACAGCGTCGAGCCAAACTCATCCTTTTAACCATTCAAGTTGCACCCAAAGAATCCACTTTTTACATCAAGCCTAATTCCTGCAAATAATCTACCCTGTTATTAAAAGGTCAGTGTTTACCAACATTCAACACAAACACAGAATTTTTAGGTGGTGTGCTTTTCCAGCTTTGGGACTTTCATGCTTATTCACGGGTGGCATCCAGCTGGCTTATTCATTCAACATCTGTTGTTTTCCAGAGACGTTTCAAATGCCCCCTATTCAGCCTTCTCTTTATGGTCTGGGGTTGAATTTGTTGCCATCTCCTGTGATTGCGCATTGAACATGCATTCAGGAATGCTATCAAGTGACTTATGGTCTTCTGACGTTCTTCTCTCTGTCCAAATACTTCCAAACAACTGCTCCTTCAAACTTGGTCCATTTTTCACTTGTCCACATAATAAAGATTGAAACTTTACAAATAAATACTCCTTGTAACATTCACACTGAAACAAAGTCTACACTAATGTAACATAAATGTTCATAAACTAGCCATGCACTATCATGCAGAGTGATCAACATTTTGTTTACTGTAAATGTCAACATACCACGGTGGAAAACAACTCCTAGCGTAACATGAAAAGTCTAACATCAATTAACCTTTTTTGAGGGAAATGGCGTGCACCAGATTCAGAAGAGAGCGGATGATGATGCAAGTGACTGAAAAACGCAGCCAAGATGCAGTGGAGACGAATATTTCTGTTAGATACCGTACACAGTACAGCTGTCGCACTGTATTTCAGAGAAGGAAATGCTGTTGTCGACAGATATCCTCTAAACTTAAACTGCCTCAGGGTAAAGGACTGGTGCATTTCAAATGTTTGGTTCTCATTTAAAAAATTTTTTTATAAATGTGCTCCTTCAGTCCAATTTAAAAATATAGTAGGATTGTACAAGTACACTTTTAAGCAACGATGCAAGAATAAATAGTAATCTTTGCAGTCTACTTCAAAATGATATTTGACAGTGTAAGGGCTTTTGAGGAAGACTAAAGTTGTTTTTACAGAAATGTGTCACACTTAATGCATCAAACAACAGTTGTTGCTTATCACTTTGGTGGAAAAAAAATGGGTAATAAGGCTTCTATTATGAATACAAACATTTAACAATGTATGAAACAATCAATGGAATGTTTCCAAGTGCATCACAAAGTTGTGCATATATTTGAACTCCTAACAGCCAACTATTGCAGACTTGTGGGACAGATAACAGAAAAACACCCTCCCACAGATGGGAGATCTTTGGCATTGCAACAAGATCATGTGATCAGAATGTGCTCAGATCACATTGTAAAGTTCCCACAAAACATGCTTGAATCCTACAGAATCCAACACTGGGCAGTTTGGATCTCTCTGATCTGAAGAAAGAGATGGCCTCTGTTCCAGCAGGGAAACCATTTGATTCCATAGGATGCTGTTTGTATCTGCCGGAATCTTGGATAGTAGGGAAACCACGGTGTAACATCAAGGCATACAGTTGCTGCACACATCAACATGCGATCAATCTCGGATTGGGATGCACCAGGGACACATCTGGTGGAACTCATGAGAATGGGGCATTGCTAACACTGGAAACATTGGTTTGGCAGTTGATAGGCTACCGGCCAAAATGCCATGCCATGTCTACAGCTCGAGACTGGTTCCATGTTGATTTCTGCCTGGTGCAGGAATGCGTTAAGCAATCTTTCTCCAGTCGACAGCTCTGTAGAATTCAGCCCAGGTTCCTTTGGTGCTCCCAACTGAAACTTCAGATGAAAGAAGCCATTTCAGAGTGTACAATCTGGCACGCCTACAGGATTTCCAGCAGGATTACGATGTGTTTCCTGGTTTAACGAAGGTGTGTGTGAGACCGCATGTCTAATTTTTGAGACTTTCCCGAAAAATTAGCAGAGGTAGTGAGATCCCTGCATTGTAGAAAACTGCCACCTCAAAGTGTAGATGTGGGTGGGAGTGTGTGTGTGTGTGCAAGTCTTTAGGTGTGCACAGCAGGTGAAGTTGCACCTTTGCAGGGTGCACCTTCTGACACCTGTGAAGGTGCCCACTGTGTACCCGCTGCATGGCTCTCTGAAGGAGTCTTTCAACAGCTGACTGATGCAGGTGAAAGCTCAGGATAGTCCTACACAAGTGCCTCAGGTGCTCCTTGGATTTAGCCACTCAAGGTCTGGTCCTAGGTTTTATTCTCCGTGGCAACAATGCAATCATCGTCCTCAATGCAGCAACATCCTGAAGGCACAGCTGATGACAGAATGAAACTGAAAACCCCAAAGATGTGTCAGAGGGGTCTCGTCAAAAAAACATAAAGTTCAGACAGGGTCCTATACACCTTAACTAGGTCCTATATGAGTCTTGTGTTCCTCAGGGACTGGACGAGTGCCCGATAGACAAAGATGTACTGGCCAACTGTCTGCACCATCAACATGCGTTGGTTCCTCAAACGCTCCAGCATCCTGGGAACATTGATCTCCTGAGAAAGAGACAAAACAATGAAATGCTCTTGTAAGTCTCACCAAAAAGCCCCTTGTTATACACGAAGTACCAGAAATGTCTTTTATTTACTCAGAGAAGGCAATCCAGTAAGAGGAAAGGTTAAATTTTCATAACTGCAGCGTGTAAAAGTCATAGATTGAAAAAGGACGATTTCATTAAATATCAGAATTGCCTGACATCAATCAGCTTAAGTCAGATGCAACCTTCTCTAAGTATTCTAAGGACTTCCAGTAGACAGTTGTGCACTTTTAGGTCAAACCTGGTCACCTATGCTCTGTGCCACCTGCTACAGTGAACACATGCACCTATGTAATATACTTTTCCTTGAGTCTAGGGGGCAAGCCAAACAGTGCAATCTACACATACAATCCTTCCACTATGTTCAGATCGTTCTCATGTCATTCTCTGAACATATTATCTTGGATTCAGCCATTTACCTCGTTGTGCTCTAGGCTGTTCAACATGAGGTCAGTCAGGATCAGGACTCCACTCCTTCCAACACCTGCACTGCAGTGGACCAGCGGGGGAGATGGCTTGTCGCTGATGCTGTTGGCGTGACGGCAAACTGACTGGAACTCCTCCACAAAGGCTGCCGATACAAAAATGCACACACCACACAGAAATTACAAACAGGTAGTGCTGGCAGGGAGTTGCTAGTGGCGTACAAGTGCAGCAAGGTTGGCTGCTGAGGGCAATATTTGCATGTAAAGAGTCAGGATTTTGGCAGCAGATCCCATTAGCAAACCACAGGCTGATCAATGGTAGTAAACCTGACTCAAACAGCCATTACTTAACATACAGGCTGTTTTTAGTAACATGCATTTAGGGCAAACATATGAGAGACAACTTTCATGAGCACCGTAATTGGTTACAGTCTGTGCACGTTGTAACTTGTACACAACCTATCTGTCCCAGAGACACTGCACAGTGACTGTGATCTATTCCGCAAAGCGACCAATCTTTTGCAAGGACTATCCTAGTGATGAGTGGGGAACCCTTGAATAAATCTCAACCCCAAACTCTGTGTCAAATGCCCGCAAACAAGGGCCAGCACAACTCCACTAAGAGCATCAGGTGGTCTTTGAACCAGAGCTCTTCCAAGGAGGCGGGGTACACATGAGAACACATTACACCAACTTGACATAACAGTGGCACACTGCTTCTGTATCTACAGCAGAATTACATCCACGGGTGAACCACCTGGTGTTACTTACCCAGATAGCCATGGACGTCATCGGGGCAGCCTTGGTTGGGCCAGTCGGTGTACTGGAGGTGCCAGACGGTCCGCTGCTCTCCCGAGGGAACATGACGTACTGTCAAGCCACTGGTTATGTAACAGCCAGAGTCGTTGCTGAACTGACCAATGATACGGAACTGGAGGGGGAGAAAATGTCGGACTAAGGTGAGACAATCTCAATGAGACAACGGCTTAATCACACGCCTTCCAGGGATTACACCTAACAGGGCTGAATCCTCCAATTTTTATAGTTTTCATACAACCTGGGGGGCTTGAGGAAAGTGAAGATTATTACGACTACATAAACATACCGGTCCAAATTCCACCGTGTTTTTGGAAGAGCTGCAGTCTGGCCAATACTTGAAACACTTTTCTTTACCTCCCTCCTAAAGAGGAAAAAAAGACAAGTAGAACGATCAGTCACAATACAATGAGAAAATCGGTCACCACACAGTGACTCTCTTTCAATCCATGGCTGAACATATCGCTATCGTCTGCGACCTGTCTCCATAAAATGAGCTGAAGGTTGGAGTTTTCAAAAATTGAGATATTGGTATTTTGCAATTCAGCAGAAAGAGAGCTTTCCAATGGTACGTACATGTACATGGAACACTTAGGGTGAAAGTATGAGGTGACAATGTGACATTACTCTGGCAGCTTTGCATCTTTGTGTCCGTCATTGTTTCTACATTTCTGACTGGGCAAGAATAACGCTGTCATCCAAATTGCTGAGAAAACGGAAGTTTAAACCATCTGATCCAGCGAAATATTTGGAATGATAATAGGGGACGGGTTACTCTTTCCAAATATCTCAAAGCCCCCAAAATTGACCTCCGCTTCAATATGACTTTGAACCCTCAAAACAGGAAAGAGCGGGATGCGACTTTCCACTCATTTTGTCGAGACGGGTCACATTTGAGCTGAGCAGTTTGTGTGATAGAATTCCGATATGACATCAATACATCGAGAATATACCACTACTGAATATAAATGTTTTGAAGTAAGGCTTAAAATAATTCTTTACACACTGACAACCGACCGGCAGCTGTATACAAAGGCCTCCTACTTCAGTGTTGTATTTCTGTGGACAGGTGTACTATGGAAGTCTCACCAATTACAGCTATCAAGGTCCTCGCACTGGACCTACCGACACACTTTGCCTGCAACCGAGGACCCCATTGTTCCCCTTTTGTTCATACCCAAACTTTTTTTCGGAAGACCTCCCGCATGTTATGAACACAACCGTTAAACAGGAACCCTTGACTCTACTGTCTTCTATTGTTCAGGGTCCCCAACTGAACGCAGAGATAAACTCCCAGGATCACTTCGCACACACAATGTGTATGCTGCCCCATGAATGGCACGTCATTCCAGCAACTGTAAGGAACAACTCTGTCCGGTATCTGAAAAGCTTTGGTCCCAGCAGGTGTTTGCACCTGCGCTTATGGGAGCTATTGGAAAATGGCAGCATCCACTCTCACTGTGAAACATGCGTTACTGCTGGTCCAAAGGCAAGGCTTTCGGATGCTAACTTATTCTGAACAACAGCTGACGCACCGGAAGGTGTACAGCGTGCAGTGATTAAGGTCTGGAGCAAACAATTAGGTTAGGACTGAATTCCACGGCAAAGGCCTTGTCTGAATTACTTGGCTGGGGCTTGATATTATGCGCGAGTCTACGGTAGTGGCTACAGCCACTTCCCATTCAGCTGTGTGTGATTTCAAGCCGTAGCAAAGTGATTCGGACGTAGTCTTTGGCTTGAAATAGCACAGTATCTGGTGGTATCCACAGGAGAGTGAGTCACACCCGGCAGTAAACCAAATAAAGCGGGCACATCGGTACTCATGAAAAGCCAGATCTAGAGAGCACTACTTGCCTCTAGCTTGGTCAGCATGGCGATGACGTGTATCCTCCTCTCCCACACCATGCGCCACCAGTCCTTGACGGTGCTCTCCATGGGGCCCTGAGCAGCCAGGTACTGGCAGGTGTCCCTGGCAATGGGGATCTTGATGTTGGAGGCGTTGATGTAGCCTGTGCTGTTGTCGTGCATAGGGGCCAGCTCAATCCTCTTGTCCTGAACATTTCAGGAGGAAAGACCGAGGTTGGTCAATAAGAACTGTATGGTGTGTCAAGAAAAAGGCTGTCGATTTCGTTCAACTCTGCTTAAAAAGTAGGCAAAAGCTGCTATTTTGAGTCTGCCATGGTGAACAAGAGTGTAGTTTGTTCCAGTCTTTTGGACAACTTGTGATATTAACCCTAAGAGTCATCAACCATTCACTTTTTTGAGGATTAAGGACTGTTATGGTTAAAATAGCCAAATGGCTTTAAACAGCCATTGAACATTGTTAGACGAATGCAAATGCCAATTAGATAAAATGCAAATTTCTATGTACCTCACGGACAAAAGGATAACAGTGAGACAATAAATAAATGATGACGACAAACAGAGTTTTTCTTTCTCAGAATAAAAAGAAATGCGGGAACATGAAATGTAAATTTTACATCAAAGTATGCAAGAACAAAAATTACACTTGGCACATTGCTTTACATTGAAATTTTCGGAGAGCAAATTTGTCCGGTCACAAACCACACTTACAAAACATAAACAAGATTACCTCATTGTCAGCTCTCTACAGTTTATATAGAAAACAAAACTACCCCAGCAAACATACAGACATATTAAACTTACAAAAACAAAAGAACTTTTACAAAAGAGCAAACAGGCAACAAAGCCAAGCAAGAAAGAGAACTTGCATCGGAATTACCATAAAAAATAGATACTAAACAAACAACAAACACAAGATCACAATTCACATGGAGATAGACGTCAAAGAAATAGTCCTTATTAAAACCAGATCTTTAAATACCAAATATTCACCACTTTGTTGACCGTCTTACTTTTAAAAACTGTTTGTATTCACCTCGTATGGGAGCACATCTTTGAAGCGGTTCCTGTGCTCATTGTCGGGGAGTTGAGCAGTGTAGAAGATGGCGTTGGGTCTTTTCTTGGGGATGAGTTCATACTCTGTAAAGACCTGACCGTTTTTGAGGTGTTCTTCAAGGATCTTCCTCTGTTGAATAGAACAGAACAGAAAACTTCCAAATTAGGAAGAGGGAAAAAAAACCCACTTCTTCACCTCAGGTAAATGTTTACAGCTAATCAAATCTAAAACTCTCCTGGAACAAATGAGATGAGTCTCTCATTTTACATCTCCTCATGTCTTGAAATCTGTTGACCGCAAGACAATGATCCAGTTTGGAATTTCAACAGTGTCTAATAGAAATTGTGTGATTATTTGAATATGGAATGTAGTACAACACTTAATTGTTTAATTGTTGGAAACAATATTTAACGTGTGTATAAGCTTCTTTTAGAAATTTGTATCAACCCGAAACATCCTAAGTTCTCTACTTTCAAGACTGTTCGTTACACACTCAGGGAGCAAGGTTTGTTAATTGAATAGCATTCATTTAACATTCATCTTTTTTCATAATCTGAATCCCATAAACAATAAAAAGTCCTTACAAGTCCTGAATCCTGCAAGTTCAATATAACTGTTCACACACCATAAGGAGTTTGGCTTCAGACTTACTCGAGCATCTCTTGGGTGTTTAGGATCATCTTCATCGTCTTCTTCTTTTCCCCCCGGCCTGACTAACGTCAGACCACTCATTGCTGCCAGCTTCAAGGGCCCCATGTAGTCATTCTTCTCTTTGTCTACGCTGTCGGCACTCTGGGTCACCTCCTCTGGCTCCGACTCCTGAGACGTGCTGTGACCATTGGTAACCTGCGTAGCATGCTCCGGGCCGGCCTGCGTTAGCTGAGATGCTTTGAGACGCTCTCCCTCGTTGATGGAAGGCTTGGAGGAGAAGTTGGCAGGAGGGGAGGGCAAGGGTCCCACCAAGGCTGTCTCAACGATTCCCGAGTCCCGCTGGTTGAGCTGCGACCTGGACGGGTCCACCAAGTTGGCCTTGTCGATGTGCAACATGGCAAACTGGCCAGGGTTAAGCTCCTGCATTTCGGGACTAAGTGGTTCGGGGCTCTGCTGCAACCCACTGTCCCTGTTCGGTGGTACAGTTTGGGAGCTCAGGGTGGTCGGTCGCCGGTGTTCGACTTGGGCAAAGTCCGATGCATAGGTTAAGACTGAATTTTCAGGCACCGTGGTTTGAGTACTGATGTACATTTCCGGGTTGTGCCCGGGCAGTTTGAACTGACGAGGTGGGCTACCGACACTATTTGGTGATAAATTGGAATCAATGTCACTGGTGTCGGCAAACTCACTAGGGGGACGCACCAAAGGGATGTGGTAATCCTTAGAGTATTTGGGGCTCTGCACTTGAGAGTCCACAGGGAATGTTCCGTCAGGTAGAAAGACAGTACCTGGGTCCTCGTAACCAGCAGGGGCCTGTAAGATGGGGACCTCGGTGGGGCTTGTGCTTCCAGAATTGTGCATGACCAGGTTGCCAGTAGCACTGTGTGGAGGGGAGGAAGGGAACGCCTGCTGGCCCACAAACATGTTCATGTTCTGTGCACCAAAGTCCTGCGGCCTGCTCACGTCGTTACTGAGGTGGAGATTCTGGAAGGCTTCCATGGGCAGGGACTGCGCGACATTGCCGCTGGAGGTGCTCATGTCCGACTCCATGGAGCTCAGACCCTGGTGGACCTCATGGAGGGGATGGATGGTCACGTGCTGCAGTCGCCTACTGACTAGGTCAGGGCTGCTGCTGCTGACCTGATAGTTCTGCCAGTTCTGCCGGGCCAGGTCTGGCGTGCTTGTGCTCCCCCGCGGGTATGGAGGCGGAGGTCTGAACTTGTTTTTGAGCAGCTTGGCCGCTATGTACTCCTCCGTGGTTTGGAGGTGGGAGGTGAGTTCCGGCACACTGTAGGTATGGATGATGGCCGAGTGGTTCCCTGGGCCGTACATCATGTGGTGGAGGGGCGCCGACTCCCAAAATTGTCCCGGGTGATGGCTGGGGAGGCCGCCATAGCTGAGCCGATACTGGTGTCTGTACTGGTTGCTGTTGTGGGTGTGGCTACGCTGCCGTAGCTCAGGCTGCTGGAACAGCCGACTGTCCACGTGACCGTAGGCTCCACTCCCGCTGCCTAGATTCCCCATGCTGGAGCTTTGGTCATGGTTCAGCATGATGATGTGCTGGCCATGCACGTTGGGGTTGTAGTCCGGGCTGGGCCGGTAGGCCGGCAGGGCAGCCTGCAGCTTGGCCTTTAGAAGCTCATTCCCGGGCAGGCTGAGGTTGGAAGACGTCGGGGAGACCTGCATGGGGAGAACCTGGTTGGCCGAGTTGACGCTGTAGACGCTGCCATTGTGATTGGCCACTCGGAGGTTGCCGTTGGCATAGGCATGGTGGTCAGCTGTGGACGGCCTTTCCAGGCTGAGCTGGGACATGGTGAACTGACCATGGTTGTCTTGAGCCCACTGGTGGTCAAGACTGAGTTGAGACTGGGTGAAAGTTGGACCATCAGGTGCCATTGTCTGATGAATGGATTCTATCATACAAAAGAAAAGGCTTGTGAACAGTTTTGTAAAGAACACGCAAGCTTTTATGCATCACAAAAACTTCTCAGAAGTTCCTCATGAACCACTGACAAGCTTTGAAATCATTGATTGAAAAAGCTGTTAGCAATTATATGCTGCAAGTTAAGGAATTAATTGTAAGCCTGGCCAATTTAACCACTTATCCAATGACGTTCACTGGGCTGGAATAAGAGGAATACTGTTGGTTTATCCTGTGTTCAAAATTCCTAGCCCCTTGATTTTTCCCCCCCTGAAAATTAAGCTTCAGGAGTGTTTTTTTTGGGAGGTGTTTTGTAGCTACCGCAGATGTGCTTCTCCAAGGGTGAATTAAGTTGGTCCTTTGTTTAACTAGGTTTTTGCACAATGAAGGATTGTGGAGGACTCGGGTATTATCGAGTAAAAATGTCCAGAACGTTAGAATAAAAATTACAAATAAAAAGTGCTAGATATGCTTACCATCTGACGAAAGATCCTTAATGTTGACGTTGCTCTGCTCCGTCTGCTCATTGCGCTTTCGGAGGGTCGGCCTTCTCTCGATGGAGCCGCCGCGGTACGAGCTGTTGCTGATCAACTTCCTCTTGTCAAAACCCGAGATGCCGTCCAAGGATACTTCTAGGGCAGCGGGCCTGAGGAAGATCAAAAAGGATGATGGAGGAAGTTCTACAACAACTGTTGGCAGCCCTGTGATAACTTGGAACTGAGACAACTTCAAACTGTACAACAGTTATGCATGCCTGAAAGTACAGGTTATGTGTTTGGAAATCTGATATTAACTACTGTTTAAAACTGATGAAAGCATGTCTACGAACAACCTCATAACAGGAATGCAAGTTCCCCGCTTACTATTTCAAGAGCTGTTTGTTTCCAATTTTGGAAGCCGTAACCAGACAGCTGGGGTTACTGACTGAGAATAATAGGTCCAGTTTTTTGAGGAAAACTCAATTTCTAACAGCACTGACATAGCGCTCAGCAAGCACTGAGCATACCTGTACAGTGGTTCATATACATGTTGGCGACGAGCAAGAAAACCAAATTACCAACTCCCGAAGCCAAACACAACCAACCAATCACCAGAGACTCACTTGGTGTTAGCCAGACACATCTTGTAGAACTGCTGCTGCGTCTTGCACATCCTCCAGACATACTTGGCCGTCTCGGCGTCCTCCACTTGGAACTGCACTGTCTCCTCGTTGTGCGCCGTCTCGATGCCAAACAGACGCCTATTGTGACCCATGTTGACTATGTCACTCCACCTAGGCAGTCGCAATCATCAATATTCATTACTGCATGCGGCTGATTTTAGCGTCTCAAACACCCCCCCTTCCCCGACCCGCCCTGGAGGAAAAAAACAGTCTTGAGTGCTGCCTGCCTGTTTTGCATCTGTATTAATACATTTTGTTGGCTCGTGACATAGCATCATCTATTAACGAGTTCATTATTAAGTAATAAGGCACATTCCTAAAGACGTACCAAGATACATGACTATGATGCAGGTATGTGTATGACAATGGAACATGTAAATGACTTACTTGAATGTAACTGTAGGCTGCCCGTTGAGATGTTTGACAAAGATGCCGAGGGAGGAGGCACCCAGAAGCAACTCTTGACCTGACTCATCCTGGAGGGAGAAGAGACAAGTACAGCAATCACACTGCAAGGTTAGCCAGAGTCACTGTCTCCACCCTGATCAGGCTCATCTTCCCTAGAACTATCACAACTGCCAGTTCTCTGGGGTTTGTGAGGTGTCAGGACTGTACTGTCAAGCCAGTGTTGGACTGTGTTCAAGTTACTTGGCTGAAGCCATGGCAAAGACAGCCTTCCACGGTGATGGCTATGCTTACTGTCGGTGGGTCCCTACATATTTCCAATAGAGTGACGACCTAGACCTAGCTCTGGACAACAGAGTTGGATGCAGCCTAAGGTAGGGAATAATACGGATGATCATGGATGCGACTGGCTAGCGGCTGCAATAATTTCTGCTCTAAGCGGAGTGCTGTTGAACTTAAAGAGCTCCAAGAAATTGACCTCCTCCGCTTGTGATTCAAATGCTAACACAGAATCAGTCCTCCATCCAAACCTGTCTGTGCAGTTGTCAGAGTATGCAGGGTTCCAGCTGCCAAGTTGCTAACGGCCAAAGTGTTAGCTGTATGCATATGATTGCACACTCTCTTACGAGGCCATACTAAGTACAATTTTTTCTTGAGAGTTTCCAGGTGCATCAGGATTACAGCTAAACGTTGTAAATATTCGCCATTTGGTGACAGTGGTGAGTGACAGCTGAATTCACCCAGGTGCAGCTAGTGCCAAGGTACTCCCACTGATGCAACTAATTTTTGTTGCGTGTAATCTGTCCACACTCCAAATTGGTTACAACATGTTGATGCCAAGGGCCACCTTGTCAGGGGGAAAAAACCTCACCTTTGCCGGATAGGTCTCCTGGCCGTAACCTTCAAGCTGCGAGGTCTCGGTGATGTAAGCCAACTCTGCCATGTCTGGTGACATCCCGGCATGATTGGTGTAGGCGTTGATGACCTCCTGGATTAGATCGGACAGGATCTCGGGGTCAGAGGTCAGATTCTGCATCAGCGAGAGAGAAAAGACAGCTCTGTTACACGCTGGGAAATTTGCTGGAAGGGCAAATGAAATGCACAGCACACAGTACGCAACTTGGTTAGATTATTGTCTGGCAAGAAACTGTAGATTATGAATGTGAGGCCCGCTCCCCATGCCCTTCTGTGTAATGGCACAGCTGGGAGGGTGAAATCTCTTGTGGAAACTCAATTTTTGGTTTTTGTCAGAAATGACATTTGTGATATTTCAGGTTTTACGAACAAAAACAACGGAAAGGAATGTGACGGTTTCTGGGAAGATTTATAGGGCCTCTGTATTACACTCAACTGTTTCAAAGCTTTCTTCTCAGCTGTGTAAAGTCGAACTCCTGTGAACTAATTTACTTTCAATATGCCATAGAACAGCGGCATGACATTTTGAATTGACTATCTTGGCGAACGGAAAAATGTCTTAATGCTTTGGTCTGAAGTATTCTTTTCATGAACCTTACCATTTAAGTTAGTAAAAAAAAATGGCCCACTAAAAAGTAATGAATAAAACAATTTTCCACAAAATTTAAACTTTCCATAGAAGAGAATTAATTCAAATTTTACTTGCAAGTAACTGTCACTGGTTACACAAAGATCAAAGCAGGAAAAACAGAATCATAAAAAGTGGAATGCAATGACATCGGCCAAAATAAAATACATAAATAAAATTAACTTGATACTTCCAGTAAGCCTTTTGTTGCATGCAGTAATTCATAAGTTAATTCCCAGGGGGAAAGCACAGGCCATGGACTTGCACCAGCAGGCCCAAATGCCATCCCACAGGTAAGTCCGAGGTAAAATATGCCATCAGAAGTAATGGGATACATGGAGAATAAATACATTGCTTCAGAAAAGCACTGCATGAGCGCACTTATACAAACAGACCGTGCGACCGCCTTTGCACAGATTAAATATTAAACTGACACTGTAAAATACATGTATCACTCACAGGAGTTGTTTTCAGAAAAAAGGGGCCAGCTTTGAAAAAATTACCATGAAAAATACTGGAATGGGGGGAAATTACACAAGTGATACTGCTGAAAAATATTTGTTTTGATTTACTTTCCCCACTATCGAAAAGCAGTGGAAACAGATTAAAAATTAAACTGACACTGTAAAATACATGAACATGTATCACTCACAGGAGTTGTTTTCAAGGGAAAAAAGGGGGCCAGCTTTGAAAAAGAAACTACCATGAAAAAAACACAAGAATGGGAGAAAAAAACCTCAAGTGATGCCGTTGAAAATTATTTGTTTTGGTTTACTTTTCTTGGAAATTTGGCATTCATAAACAATCGAAAAGAAATTATCCTTCACAGTCGAAAAGTTCAAAAATAAGGAATTAGCCGACTTCTCAGACCTTCCTACCTTTGGGAGTAGCACAAAATCTTGGAGGTATTCCACTGTGTGTCGTTGCTGGTCATAGTCCCCAAACTCAGCTGGAAAAAGGGTTGAAGAAACAAAAGCGGGTATTAAAATATAAAAATGACTTCATGACGAAGATATTTCTGCCAGCAGGACAAAACCTACAAAAAGTCAGAACACCACATTCATTTTCAGGGGGGGGGTGATGGTCAGACCACCCTTGGAGAGAAGTGCTCGAAGAAACATTGCACGAGTTTCAAAATGGATGAAGATATGAGCAAAGTGTACCCTTTTCTGAACCTTTGAACTTTTGAACTATTATCAACAAGTTCCATCTGCCGATGCAGAAAATTATCCACAAGTTATGGGAAAAAATTAAAATCCAAAAATCCCACCGTGTGAGTGAGCTTGGGAATCTCCATCCAACGGAACACAGTAGGACCGTTTTGCTCATGGGCAGGTTGCACAGCACAGAGACGACCATTAAGAACAACAGCACATGTCAATGCCACATTAAAATTGCCACAATCATTTCTGTAGCATTAGCTACCTTGTACTGCATAGCTGGCAAGCAACACAGCTTGTTCTGGGCTGCACGGCAGTATTCCTTCAATAATGTCGGTTTTGAGTTGCAAGAAATACAGGTATCTGAAAAAGAAGAAAAAAAAAAAAAAAAGCAGACAAGCACCAGGTTACAAAATGCAATGTTTTTTTTGGAATGACCGAGTAAAATTTAACAACTCATCAAAAGCAAGAGTTGAAGTGCATCAACGCGTATGACGTCAATTCTACAGATTGCACTGCTGCCAATACCGGCATAATTAAATTCAAAGAAAAAAAATTTTTATTACAATGAATTCAAGTATGCCTAGGTGCATGTGAAACTCACATTTACACAGGTAGGTCTTTTGAAACTGCTCTACAAAAAACACAGTTCTTTATTTGATGTGAAGGTTTTTAAAACTAAAAATTGTCTTCCAAAATCGACAGATTTTTTCCCTGTACCTACATGCATAATACAATTTGTACATACATCAGACAATACATGTATGCTTGGGTTTGTAGCTCTATGGTTTTACTTTAATTGCTCTCATTTCCATGTATTTCACATTTAAATGTACCCACAAGCAGGTGTATACCTATGTTCAATGTACCCGTACATCCATTTATTGTCCACATCCAGCAAATTCAGAACTTCACAGCACACAACAAATACACCACCATACCAATGTAAATTGTGAATAATATATCAGTTTTTACAATTAGACGATGGTTATACGTGTACAGAGGATTTTGGTCATGCATATATACAATACATATATTCATGTACCGGTACATGTACAGACTTGTACAAAATGTAACATCTACTTCTATTCTAAACCTGTTTATACTAAATAGATTGTATAATTGTCTGTGTGTGATTCCCGAGTGTAAAATTTTGGTCCATGCTTCGAACTTGTCTCCATGGGCTGCTGTAATGTACCAGTAGACTGTAGACTGGTACGTGCATATTCCTGAGATCTGGAGAATTCTGTAGAAATAATCGGGTTACAAAATGGCAGAATGTTTCACAATGCCTTACACCCACATGCTGCACATCAAGCTTAATGCTTCAGGTATTCACCATCCTACGATATTTGACACTCCCCCTCAACCCATTAAGCTATAATCAAGAGGTTCTGAAAAAGTCTGAAATCATGGCCCAATGTAAGTTTGCAATCTAATTTAGTTAAGTGTATGTAATAATCAGACTATTTCTAATATGGTACTCATATATGGCACAAAACATCATACATGTGTTAAAAAAAGTAACCCTTGGACTTGAATTGTATTTTTGTCAAGTGTACACAGTAGAAGTTTATTTGCTAGTCTTTTGATATCTGTAGTTGGATTTTTAATACACATGTGTAGTATTTCATCATTTGGTTGCCTTGACCTACCGGTATCACAGGTCAGTGTACAAGTACATGAACTGGTGAATAAATGTGTCAACATCAAATTGTTAGACAGACCAATCCACAGAAAATGTCTAAAGCCATGCCTCTAATCCCCTCCTACCCCACTGTCAATTTAACAATGACAGCAGGCAGGCTATTTGATGCTGTATGTGTACAATGTAAATGGGCAAGTTGGACGACATGTGTACTTGCTGGAAATTTATAGCATAACGCACAGCAACTATACACGTGCACTAGTAGACATGCGCTTGCATTCCTGTTTTACATACAAAGTGTGGACATTCCCTTGTTCTCCTGTGGTTAAGGAAACTTGAGGAAAATGCTCCTTTGAGCTGAATATTTGATGATGATTCCCTGGACTGTTCCTCTTTGGTTTGCCACAGATAACCTTGACCCCAAAATGCCTCTGAAACTGTTCTTCAGAGAGGGGGAAGCATTATGTGGACTTGTGCGAGTCCACACTACGCCATCGCACCCTATATTATGTGGACTTTTTTGTACAGAGGTCCACACTTTGTATACCACACCTGCACATGTTGGTACACCATATTAACCTCTGTGGTGTTTGAGCTGTGACTAAACTGTGACTGAATCCCACAAAATGGGTTTTGTGTGCTGTAATTGTGTCTCAGTTCTGGAAAGGCAGAGCAAACTGAGCTCTTCGTTTCAAAGTACATGTATTTCTCATTTTCTCATCCTCATGGAAATAGACATTACATGGGTTGAGAAACACCGAGGCTTCCTATCCATTTACAAAGTGTAAGATTCTTTTAAAGGCTGTCAGAGGCTTTGACAAAGGGCATCTCATTTCTGCTGGCTTGGATCACAACTGTGCATCCACCATTAAGAGCTGTCATCCATGAAGATTCATCGAAGGACACATGATACCAAGAACACCTCCACCAATTTCAATACACAACATGGCATGTGTGCACTACGGCACTATCTTGTGCCTTTTATGCCTACAGTCTGGAGGGAGAAGGAAAATCCGCCATATCTAAGATTCCAGACAAGGCAAGCATTCTCAGATTTAAAGCAATACTGTAGAAAATGCCACCGATAAATCCAATTTATTTCATTGCACGGCTACCGTACCTTGCAAGGCAGAGCCGTTATCGAGTGTCTACCACAGAACCATCAATTTTTACCATCAACGGAAAGCAATTTAATTAACAGTTTAATAAATGTGTAAAGTGAATGCAACATTTGTTTTATCACAGTCTTGATAACTGATTTACATGCATATTTTGATCATAATTTTGTACATACCCGGTACATGTATATCAATATGCAAACCTTATCTCTTTACAATGCAACTAAGAAAAACCACTGATATAAACAATGTGCATGTACATAGTAGGCATACTGATGTGCATTCTATGATGTCAAATCCTTTTAAAGTTTGATCTTGGAAAAAATTTCATTTTGATCTTGAAAAAAACAAAAGTTCAATTCAGTTCAATCCTTTATTGTCCAGACAAAAAATGGAAACTCTTCTTGTTCACTTTACCGTTACATACACATTCATAACATATCAACATAATATAACATCACAGTAATTAGGCATTCTATTCATATTCAAATGCTTGATATAATTAATTTGGGACAATTAGTGAGTGTTTAGCCGTTACATACATGTATCTTAATAACATGAGTTTGGCAAGTTTCAGCTGTTTCAGTTAACAACTACATGTAACATCAGTTCAACCCCGTGTACAGTGCATTTTGGAAAACCACAGCTCAAAAAAGGAAAGAAAAAACGTGACACTTTGAGTGGTTTTTGCATGAGTTAACTTCTGAAAAGCAATTACCCCACAAGTTGCCATCATCAATGGCGACAGATATTTTGCGGTACTTTTGGCTTGTTTACTTTCAAAACTGAGTCCCCCCACAGATCCTGAAAAACAGGGGATGGGGTATTCAGGGGCTTTTGGGGGGTCACACCAAAAGAATGTAAATAATACTGTTTCATCCAGCGGGAGATTACGCAATCCATTTCGGAAATAAGGAAAACCAAACAGGAATTTCCAAACTGTCCATGGAAAAATTCAAGCCAATTTGCGGGTGAATGCACAGTACATAACAATCAAATGACAGATACTATTGGTACATATTTCTTTAAAAAATAAATACATGTACATTTTTGTCTTTATGTACATGTACAAGCTATGCATGTAATGTAAAAAAAAATGCCAAAGTTCATGTGTAAAGACATACAAAAATACTGATAAAAAGTGGTGATAATAATGTGTATTTTTATATTTCATGAAATAAAATTTGACCTTTGATATTTTGTGGCAGGATATGTACATGTACCTGTACATATGGACTCATTATGCAGCTAGATTCAACTACATGTACAAAGATGCTAACTTGCCATTCTCCAGGCGGAGAAACTCTTGACACTTCCTGGACACAGTTTGAATTCATGTGGGTGTTGTACGGAACACCATAAAGTAATTTGGAATTTTTCCAAATTATGTACTCTAAAGGTAACGCTCAAGCACATGTATAACATTCACAAATAACATAGGGCCTGTTTTCTGTCATTTAATTTCATATCTGCAGCCAATATATGCACACAGGTACATGTACAAGCAGGCTTGTGTTATCTACATCGAGCAAAACTAAACGTTCGCTTACAGATAACGTGCATAAGCTTTGGAGTATTGGCTTGACGCATTGTTTTAGAATACACAGTTGCAAACTGCCATACAAAAGCCGTACAAAATGTGGAATTTTTATTTGATTTGTGCCCAAACGTGGCTGTGCCCAGCAGGCTCGACTTGGCACAGTGAGTTAATGGTCTAGTTCTATGGAACTGATGTAAAGCCAGCATCTGCAGCATGGCAACACTGCCCATGATAACTTGACATCATCACATGCCCCCATGAGAAAAGTCAGAGGACACCTCTGAGCAGGAACTGATGTCAGCGGTAAATTTGTTTTGAAAGGTTTACAAAAACAAACCAACAAAACACTGGACAAGGTGTAATTCTTCCATGTTACTGGCTGCACACATGTACAGTACATACATGTATCCTGCCAGTAGCAATTTATTTTTTAAGGTCTTAAAACCTCGAACACTGGGCAGGGTAATTCATCTGTGTCATCTGCCTGTAAGCTGAACCCAACAGCTATAACTAATTTGCTATGAGTCTCTCACATGAAAAAGAGTGGATTCTAGTCACATATCCATGTGGCAACTGTTAACATTTCAACTACATTTTAACAGCCTGCTGCAGAAACACACTCACACAGATGATAGGGTAAGGGTTGGGAATGAGACAAACAGGAAGTGATCAACTATTTCTACACTGTACATGTAGTTAGGCTCACTGCAAAAGCTTGCAGTGATTTCTTGGAATTCCTACATTACAGAGAACTGACACATTGGATCCTAGCAGCCCCCTTCCCCAAACTGAGCTCTTTATGTAGCTACCAATATGGTCCATGTACAGCAACGTGGATGAGCCATCTCTACACTGTTTGCAACCAGACCAGGATTTCCACCCAATAAAAAAGGATCAGTCTTCAGAGGATTTTGGAGGAATGCATGCATAACAAAGGCTTGTTGTGTGGGATCAAAAGGACTACTGGCATTTGAAGGATGGGGGAACAACAGAAACCACCTTGCTGGAATGTCCACGCATGGCTCACTGAATTTTTTTTTTGGATTGGGGGGAGGGAAAGATGTAGGTGCATATACACCGCCTCAGTGCCCGCTCAGTGAGAAAATAAAACGGTCATTCAGGTGTCTCCACCGGTTTGAAGACAAAAAAGGCACACTACACTGATTTGAATGATGGGAACAAGCTTAGTTTTATAATGTCAGTCAGTCCTACTTTTCATTTTTTCATTTGGAAAAAGAAATGGGCTTGCACAGACGGATTAGATTTTAACTTTGCACATTACAGGGTATTTGTATCTGGTGCTGTTCAGGCTTTAAATGATGCAGGTTTAGGGGAGAAATGCCACATAAACTTAGCATGTGCAATCAGATTTTGTAAGTGGACTGAAACAAGTGACCAGACCCATTTTATTTGTGGTAAAATAAAAAGATCAAAAACAGTTGAAAACCGCAAGAAAAAAACATGTACATTAAACCCCTTGGCTGAGAAATTATGGCCAAAGCTGTAGGTGTAACGTACATGTAGTCAAAATCGATCAAGTGATGTGCGAGACATACATGAAGTACAGCCAGAAATGTGGAGTGAGTTTTGGTTGACTTTGAAAGACAATTTGTCAAAAGCTACATACCAGTGAATATCATATTTCAAATTCGAATAGAAATATGTACTCCTTGAGTAAAGGAACAGGGATGTCAAATTTCAATGGATAAAGGCAACGTGCATGTAAAACAGCATTCCATCATGAAACTTTCCATGCTTGTACCAATCCGTAAACTGCACATTATAACAAAAAGCTTCTACTTAATCTTTGATGACAAACAGAAAACATCCGGTCTCTCCCCTCAACTCAAACATTTACCTTTACACCCTTCTGATTTTTAATTTCAAATGCCACAAAAAAGTAGTTTGGGTCTGACCTTGTGATCTCCTGCCTGAGTTGATGGACATTAGAAGCGAAGAGCATGACGCAAAACCGGAGGACGGGGTCCTGGGCGTTCTTTTCCAGCTGCTTCTTGAGCGGCTTCTCCAGGTCCACCCAACGCAGCTTGTAGCCCTTGTTGATGTACTGGAGACCAAAGTACATGGTCTAGATGGGAGAGTTGGAGAAAAAGAAAAACACACATACATGTATGCGTAAATAAACAGACCATACCCAGGGGGGAATAACATACTTGTTCCCGATGCCACCTGTCCTCGTGTGGTCTCTCCAAGTCTGGTGACTGTCACAAAATGGAGACTTTCTTGCAAATGTGCAGTAACTGGGTCATTATTATACAAGTACAAATAGTCGTGATGTTTTGGGCTAAAAAAAACCCAACTTCTTGTGAAGTGATAAAATGATATCAACAGCGCCCTTGTTCATAAAACACGCAGAATACATGCACCAACCTCACTTTACAATATTACATTATTTGGTAATTTGGGGGGACCAAAAATACTGAAAGCCTTGCCCAAGGGCAGGACATTTCTACAAGACTTGAATTTGAGCACATCGAGCACCTAGTACAAACTTGAATTTTGTAATAAACTTCAGCGTACATGTACATGTATAAATGCTGATTAAAACCAGAAGATCTCCAGAGTTTTATTTCAGTGGTAACTGCAATGCATGTTATCTTTAAAATTTCTTCAGCAAAACATTCTTAACCCAGAAAACAAAATCAACTCACAAATTTAGGACAGAGTAAAAACTTAAGGTACATATGCTAAACATACGCACATAAACCCTCTAAAAATACTTCTTATCCATAAACATACATGCAAATACACACACACCGGTATACATACATGTACGGTATGATACCAACACAAACTACGTATAATGTAATGTACATGTACCTGATACATGCACAAATTTTGTGCACATGTACATAAATTTAAACATAAAATGTTGCCATAATTTATCACGGCACAGCTGCATATAGGAAGGAATTCAGCAGTCTCCATGTACAGTATGCATATACACTGGTACATGTGGAAAATTTATAAAATCTTTATGGTTCGCAATGAACAGACCATATACATGTACATGTACATACTGGTGCATGTACATGTACTTGTTACACTGAATGTTCACTGTGAGCTGACTCGTCAAGTGCATCTACATGCAGGCTACATGTACATATATACAGTTTGTACACAACATATGCACAGCATACCGGTACCTTGAATAAAAATGTACTTGTATGTGCAGTACATATATGTACATGTATAGCCTACATGTTAGTACCTGTATGTATACGTACATGTATGCATGTACATGTAGTGCACATATACATGTATTTTACACAAAAGCCAAAATGTAGGTGTATGCATTCTCAATTCAAGGGGAAAAAAGGTTTCAGAGGCAGGTTCATAAACGAAACAATCAAGTGGCGCTAATGTCAATAGAAAGGACTGATTGGACCACTAACAGTATTTAGCAAAGGGATGATGTTTATGAGTAATGGACAAGGGTCACATAGTTCAACCTGTAAAGTTATGCTAGAAATGTTGTGTGGTGAGAGCTGGGATCAGGGCTGGGTCAATGTCACTCTGGAATGGAATTTGGAACAGGTTCATGTTGAATGCGGGCCCCACCATCAGGTGTTATGGTACCTACATGTACATATACTAGTATCTTGTCGGATCAGATAAGGTCGTTCTCATTAAAGGAGGGAATGTTCATCTACATTGTACGGTAGACCATGTAGGCTCCTATGAAGTTATAAAACCTGTCAAAAAGTCTAGCTTTTAACCAGTATGTGGACACAGATCGTAAACTGCTTTAGACTTCAGCTCGAACAGTCAAAAACAGTCAAAAATTCCTTCCTCTTGATTTGCCTCAGTACACAGACACATATGGGAAATTAGACTGATATTGACTGATATGACAACCGTGTCAAGAATGTACCGGTATCTTTGCACAGGAGGGTTAATACAAACATCCAATGAGCTGAAAGAATGAAATACCCAAACAACATGTGACAGTTATCAGTATGCACCTTAACCTGTTCCGGTATATCATGTGACAGAACCATGACAGAGCCATCTGTACATGTACATACTCGCATCGTACTCTACATGTACCGTTACCCTGTAGATCAATAAATGGTTATAAAAGTATGCAGCCAACCCACGACACAGGAATCAATGCAATAAATGTGAACTCTCCATCATGTTCGTGTACCGTACTTTAACAACATTTTCTGTCTTGCACTCAAACAGGTCATAACCGTCAGCAATCACATGATCATTGTGTCCGTGCAGCTACATGTATACCCCTAGGCCATGATACAGGTATTGTACAGGCTGTACATGTGTATAGCGCAGTGTATGGGTAAGTGGCTGAAATGTTCACACTTTGATTGAACGTGGCATGTTTAATGCAATTGAGGTGCCTCCGGGGTGTGAGTGGCCACGTAAAAATCAAGCTGAAGACAGCTAGCAAAAAGCTGAAATGTAAAAGGTTCCCGTACATTTGTACAGACCAGGTGTACAAAAAGCTGTATTTTAGGGTCAACATCTAATCAAAAAAAGCTGAAATCAGCTAAAAAGCTCAATTCTCACACCCCTGGTGCGCGTTCAGACCACTGCATCCCATTTGCATGCATGTGGTAGGCATGCGTGCTATATTCCTCTTTGACGAACAGGGTGTTGTCACATGTGCGCGCCATCCATGTTCATGGCAGCAAATGTGAGTGCAGTATCACTACTACAGTGATGCATCTTTTCAGATTAGTCCATAGCGACGACGGTTATAAACCTGCAGGACACTGTGACAAATTCCACACTGCTTCTAAAATAACCTGTGCAGGCTTAGATTTCCTACTCCCACCTGCAGTACATGTAGGTCATTCCACTCACACAGGACAAACCTACATGTATGTGTACATGTTTGATTGGTGTGCCTGAAACTGTTTGCTACATGTAAATTCAACTTTGAAATGTTTATTAATTTAAACAAAACAAAACAAAATAAAAAACCAAGCAACTCACAATTTCCATTAACTGTGCCATGCAAAAAATTAAAAAGTTCAAGCAAATTTTCACCACCACTGCCATCTTTAAACTTGCTGATAAATACATGTAACGATAAGTTGAAAAAAGATTTTTTTTTTCACAAGATTGTGGACAAACAGTTTAAGACAGTCTCCCTCAATGCCCGTTAGTCATTATAAATCTTTACTGCAGGTGAACACATCTTTTTATTTCCTTACAAAACATTGGGTACTATTGAGACTTGCATGGTCTCACAGGTGGCATTTATCTGGCACATGCGCTGGTTATGCCTTCAATGAAACTGTGTCCTCAGCCCATCACGAGTAAGTCAAGTCAGTTTTCGCAAAATATCCAACTGTAGTTTATACCTGTACATCTGATGAAGTTTTAAGCCCAACTGAGGGAATTTACACTGATTTCTATGAGCACTCAAGCTGCAGTTCACGCATGGCATTTTTCTTTTGTGCAAGTGTACATTTACCCGGCGCAGTCACTGAAAAATTGAATCCTTGAAACCTTACTTTCAAAAATTTGACACTGGACTGCATTCCACAAAATTGTTTTAAAATGTGAACAAGACCCATGACTTGTGCACTTGAGGCTGAAAAAATCACAAGACACCTTTAGCACTGGAAAAAAAATATGAGGCTTTGGAACAGTCATTGTTCATGAGCAAGCCATTTCCAATCATGTCCCCTTAAATCCACCTTATCCGGTGTAACCTGTTGACTGAGGTACAAGTAGGTGCCAGACAATTTTTTATTCCAAGGCTCACTCTTGCTTTTTCTTAAATTGTTACTCAAAAGTGTAGCAATGGTTTCACCATCAATTTTACATTAATTGTCAGTGTGAACTGTTCATTTGCAATGCAACTGTATAGTATTTATTGATTTTATTTCAACTCTACAGGTAGGTTCCAAAGTAAACTATTAACCTACATGTACATATGTACCATAGCTTCCAATTCAGTATGTCCGACTTGTGAACATGTATCTTCCTTATCTGTTAGGGACCTGGGGGACAATGCAATGACAATGCTATCAACGATGACTCATTCGCAGAAATACATATCAAAATCCACAGGTACACTTTAGCAGTGTACATCTGACCTGGAGCCACTGCGGATGTGAAAGCAAAATTGTTGGCATATTTTCAAATCAGTCATGTGCAATCCATTACCCGCTTTCCAGAAAATTGGCCGACCAGAAAATGTCACATTTCCTTTAAGCACTAACTGCCCCTTGTGGATGATTAAAAACCCAGAGATGTCTGTGGCTGGCCCAACTGAGCTGAGTTTGTGTGTTTTTCGTTTTTCTCCCCATTTTGGAAGGTGACCTCCAGTGACACTGGATAGGCAACTCATACAAACATCCTGACAAGGTGGCAGGCAGTGATTGGGACGTGCCAAGCATGATTTATGGGTGTATACTAAGTCTTCCCAATGCCCACTTGCAATGGAAAGTTCACAGGCCCACTAGAAGGGGGCCCACATACACCAATACATGCACCTGTCAGAGACAAGATGTATTCCCTGAAATTCAAGAATCGGATCATTTCTTGAATGAATGAATGAATGAATGGAATATTTACATTTCCTGGAGACTACACAGAAACATTCAGTACAAAACATGTACATGTACCACATACATGTATTGGTCTGACATGTCTAACTAAAAAAACGAACACAAACCAACATACCAAATGATTCACATACATGTACATGTGTAATTCTTCCGACATAATGAAAGTTACCGTCTTGTTCTGTACATGTACCAATATGTACCGTACCTGCACAGGTCTTCAAAATGATTTGAGAGGTTACCTTAGCAGCCTTATGAATAATAAACACATTGATGCGACGAACGATGCCGACTGTCACAACTTAACTTAAATCTGAAATAATCGTAACCGGCATATACGCACGTACACAATGCTTTTGGACTCCGAGCCAACAAAACCATTCCATTGCTAGCTCCAGGCAACTCTTATGGGAACACTGTGCATGGTCAAAGTTTAAGTATATGTACATGATGATTAGTGTCCGCATCTGGAAAATTGTCAGTTTGATTGATAATTGTAGTCATTTTTTTCCCTCCTTAACCCACCTTCCTAGCTACTCCCGTTACAAAACTATGGCTCATGCAGATGTTCCATACGGAACACAAACCGGTACGAGTACATGTACATGTAGCAGGTTTCACTTCAAGCATGAAACTGTTTCACTTTAGATACCGGTATACAGGAGTAGTATGACTTAACTCAGCCTCTATAAATTTATAGCTGTGGCAATGTGGCAAAGCCTCATAGGCATAACCTCAGATGAACCATACCTCCTGCCTCGACAGCCAGACATGACATACCACATGAAAAAATTTCGCATTATGACAGGCTGCCTTTCCCACATCCTTTTCAAGCTAACAGAAAAACAAGCCAAGCTAAGAAAAACTCTTGCCATGAAATTCTACAGCCCTGCACCTTCCGTGTTGCATCTTACATGTGGCATTATTTGCACACTGGGCTCTAAATGAATGCGACAGTCAGAAGAGTGCAAAAGACCATGCTTAAAGTCTCATCACAAGCTCCTGAATAAAAAAAAAATTAAAAAGTTTTGAAAAGTCACACATTATAAAATCCCTATCCGCTCCACCGTACACAGTGGAATCAAAACTTAATTCAGAAAGTGACATACAACTGTATGCAAAATACTGTACATGTACATGCACATGTGTACACAAGTACATGTATGTACATGTACATGTATGCATGCAAGCCTTCCACCTCTCTCGCCTGCAATGACCTTCCTGATCTCAGAAATTATGTCAAGGTCACCCCCTACTGAGCTCTCAGTTCTGAGTTTGACAACAGTTACTTTCTTACTCACACAACTCTATTGCTGTACTCAGAAAGCGGGTGCAGGATATACCAACATGTAAACAAAAACACAGCACATACATATAGCGGTGCATGCATGTTCCACCGGTACACGTTCATTGATTCAATGCATGCCTACATACATGTACATGTAGGTTTACATTTGGATGGGTCTTTTACATCTGATTCCCATCATTCGGCAGATTGGCTGACAGGTTGAAGAGAAGCCGAATGCCTTAGGGGCATTCAAAATTAGAACAGCAAAATGAGTGCAAAATTATGCAAAATTTGGATGATGAAAATAGATCATACATGTAAATGCATTACAGCAAGGACAGTAAAAACTGATGTTTAAAAGTATTGAAAAACGTGTACCTACATGTACATGTATCACACACAGATTTTTCTGGTATCTTCATAGCTCAAGTTTGTAAAAGAAACAAAATGGGATGAAAACTCTTCTTAGCATTTAACATTTGATTTTGTACATACATGTAGTAAATTTCCACATGAACGTACGGTACATGTGCATGTGCATGTATGTCCGGCACTACAATCACTTATAATGCTCATCCTGCCTGTGCATGTTCTCCTTCACAAGGTACAAAATACAAAATGCTTAGTTTATTACCAAAATAATCATGATCCTCCTTACTGTATTTTCATCACCCATCACCCCTTATCAAGAAGACCGGAAAGTCCCAGAAGGCAATCAGTAAAGCCACAGCTTAATAAGGGTTTCTTTAGTAAAAAACACGGAAGATCTGTAGATCTGCAATGTAAAAAAATAAGACTGCAATTCCTGCTTCCTGCACGGCCAACTTTGCCAAGTTTCCTGTTAACCTTGGAAAGTGGAGGAGTGGTGAGTGGGGAGGGGGTATCTAGGGTCACAAACTAATTGAGTCACACCCACCTCCTCAAGTTGCAGACGCTGTGCAATGGTATCCAGACAGTCTTGTCCCAGACTCTCTGATGTCAGTGTTAATTCCAACAGAGTGTTATCCAAGAGCTGAATTCGGACAACAAATGAGTTTTTGCCGGTCACATTGTACCGCCGTGTTTTCTTCAGCCGCAAGCCGAACGGCATGTTGACGGTTTTTCCTCACAGCGAGGTACACAGCTGAATTGACGGGTGTTGGGTTTTCCTCAAATTACACTCAATGTCTTGAAGTTCGTTTGGAAATGCATTGCACATGCACTAGTGTCAAACGATATGCATCTCTCCAACGAGATGGCCTGTGATACATGGTTGATACCTAGAAAAATGAAACAAAAACCGAGGATGTAGGCATGGTGAATAACAATAATAATGAAGAATTCTATAGCTCTGGTATTTGCCATAAGAGGCATTCATTGTGCTTGCTCCGATTTTATCCCAGTCTGTTGTCTGACTGTAAACAATTGTCCATGAACCAGAGGGTTCAAAACTACAGTGGGGCAAGGAGATGTATTTTTAGCATGGACTTGAATGTTTCTAAAGAGTCAGCAGCTCTGATATGAATGCCTGAGTATACAAAAGCTCTGGTGTAGCCACTTGAAATGACTGAGACCCCCCGCAAGTTGTTGGCCCTGTGTTCAGCATGACTATGAAGTACAGTTGCTCTGGTTTCCTTTCACCTCCATTACAATGTTACCAAATACAGGGGGCTACCGGTACTTTGAATGGCAGTGCTGATATTCAATTTTGCATTACACTTGTAAAATCTGTTACATGACAACAGTATACGGCAACTGAAAAGAATCCAGGCTTAATCATGCCAATTAAATCCAGGCTGGGACATTTTGCACTGATATCTTTAGACACTTTACTGGCTGAAGATCCTTATTTAGTCATGTTTCTAACGCAATCAAAGGCATTTCCAATGTTGTTGCACACAAGCTATAGCATCAGTCTAACTATTTTAGATGGCAATCCAGCTGGACCAGGCATTGACAAATCTCAACAAAAGAAAATACAGTGTCTCAACCTTTTTCAATTTATGTGGTTCACATTCGGCAAGAAAGTGTTAAAATGTTAAAGAGGCTGACACCGGTTTCTGAGAGTGAGAAGATAGACCAAAAAGTTAGTTTAAAAAATACAGCATGTAGGCCCTATGGTGTGTATTTTAAAACATGACTTGATAGAAAGAGACAATTTCCCCATTCTCCATTCCAGGTCAACTGGCCCGGAAAAGTACCAAACCATGCTGGTGAGAAATATTTGTGTTTAGTTCAATGCCGGTCACCCCCCCCCAGTGTCAAATTTACAAATCAACATCATCGGGTACCAGATGTACATGTATGAAAAAGGATGAAGATGCACTGTCCTGATCCCACATCCATGAAATCTACATTCATCATGTTCATCACTTTTAATTAAAACTGGTTAGGGTGCCTAGGCCTATTCCAATCCAGATTAGAGCACCAGTGCGGCTGTGAAATCATAAAATGTGCCTTGGAACAACAGAATGCTACAAAGTGCAATACATTCTAAATAATGTCGACTACCATGGCAACGTATCTGTACTGTCAATGTCTGTGGCACATCATGACTGTACAGCACAGTACGGACTTAACGTTAGTAAATAAGCAAGGTAAAGACGTTCAAACTCACAGCTGCATGTTCAAGCGAGGCGTAACAACAGAGTCTAGACACAAAATGAACGGGAAGCTATTGCGGCAATCGTCAAGACCGAAGAGAAATCACACATTCTGCAAATTTAGTGACTTGGCTGTACTGCCAATACTTACAGAGGAGCAATCGTCTGTATTGTTAAAAATCCAAGATTCACCATCCTAGTTTGGTCATGTTATCCTGTAAGAATGAAGGCTGTACTCTGCCACCACTTGCCGGCTTACAGTGCAGAAGCGTACATGTGTATAGCCAGCTAGCAATTTGGTACACATGTATAACAACTTGCTGCTACGCACGTCAGCCGTTTCACACAAAAACAGTCTAATTCCGCCGGAACTAATTCATCTTATTGAAAGTTGAAATGGCTGACAATAACTTCCTCCAAATGCAGCGAAGGAGACCATGTGCTTCCCCTATGGGCTTGAAGTGACTCCCTTGGAATCGTTTAACTTGTGTTGTGTCAGAAAAATTGAAAAAATGTAGGGAGGTCATCAATCTACAGGTGTTATTGTATCGCTCCGCATGCGATGAATGACTGGGGAATGTCTGCTATGCGATTTGCGTGAGAGTGGTCTGTGGTTGGTCGGGTTTGCGTCTCAACCTGGTCTCATTGCCATACCGCTTAGAGAGTTTGGTCACGGATCGAAAGTTTGTCATCTGATTCATTGAAGCAGAAGAATGGCTGAGCATTATTGAGGAATTTGTCGCGTCAGACGTGACAGTGACGAAATTTGATGTCGACTAACCGTCACGGGTTCGGAAAGATTTGTGTAATGTTCGGGGAAATAAGGTTCCAAGTACTCCGGAGGAGAGACGATTTGAAAGCTTTCAGACTCCCACTTGTAGGGAGAGCTTCTAAAATTACTCAGTGAGCCCTACGAGTATGAACCCCAGCTATGATGGCCACAATTTCCTTGAAACTTAAGCAAAAGTTTCAACGATTCTTATCGTTAAAGTTTCGGACAAAAAGATCCAGACAAAATGATAATAAAGCCTTACCCTGAACTAGTCCAGATGAACCATTCCAAAAGACGCCTCGATTTATTATTTTGTTAACGAATTGTCCTGATTGATAAAGAACTTATGTATACTTTTACCAAGAGTCAAGAATCATGGACGCCGGGCTACTTGTCTTTGCATAGGTTGCCCATGATGAAGCAAAGCCCCATAAACAAAAATTTAAAAGAACTTGTTACCCTCGACCCCACGCCCTCCTCTTCTGCTAATCTTTATAAATAAGTTCCGATTCTTTGCCTGCAGTCGGGTACATTGTGACAATTAGGTTTTTCCTACGGTATAAAAATCAACCCTCTGGTGAACAGCATTGTTTTCCTCACATCTGATAAAAATGCGCAGTTTGATAAAGGGGTCAGTTTGTTATGAGGTTCAAACTGTATGCGACCACATTTTTTTTTCACTATATTTTTTTGGCGGCGTTAGTTTTCCTACCCCATGGAACAACTTGCTTCGGCTGGGCATGGCACACGCACCTTTGGAAGCAGCTCGCTTGTGGCTCAAGTTCACACATCCAAAACACAGGATACAGCGATGCATGCATCATTGGTAAACTGTGGCCAAGTGACTCTGACGCAGCCGTCAGCTTATTTCTGGCCGTCTGGGGGCGCTCTCTCAACTTCACAACTGACTAAAAATTCTTATTTCGATTCGCGATAGCCAACGTGGAGCAAAACTATCCCGAATCAAACAAAATGCAGCGCTGGAGAGCTGTTGCTTCAACCCCAAGTCCTCAATCCCCCAATTTCAATATGAGTTTACATACACTCTGGGGAGTTAGTTAAGGAATCCTTCTCAAAGTTATAAATCTTTCTTTTTTTTTTTTTTAAATTTACATTCAGAATTTTCAATTCTGTTCATGATTACGTTTTTTTCACGTTCAATTTCGTTTTTTGGGGAGGGGGGGCTTTGGCTTTGCCATTCGGGTTCGTATTGCTAATTACATTTTGTTTATGGGCAATCACGACTACATTTGTACCATTCTTTAATGAGTCTCTGCCCGTCTTTTCGGTTCTTTTCCCAACTAGTGTAATCCAATTAAAAGCCATCGAAGCATGCAAGATCTTTTATTTTTGCGTCCTCTTTTTTTTCGTTTCCGGTACGTTTATTTTACGCTCTTGAGTGTTCGACTTCGACGCGACATGGACTATTGGAGTGCTACCTGTCTTTATATGCTTTATCTTTTGTTTGTGTCTGCGGCAATCTCTTGCATGGGTGTAAACTTTCCGGGGGGGGGTGATGGGTATATTACCCACTCACCCTGCTCAATACTTTTTATTATTTATTTATTAGTGCTATTGGGAGGTGGGGAGATATATACAATTCCCCATCCCCACCCAACCCCCAATTTCTGGCACACTTTATTTCTGAAACAACTTTAGGAGGTTACCGATTTTCATCTTAACTGAGCTACAAACCTTAAAATTTGTTTTTTTTTGTAGGTGTTCAGACTTGAATGTGAAAAGTGAACAAAAGTTCCGGAAGACAATAGTCTAGAATGTTTTGCTTAAAACGTCCGAGAAACCTATATTATCTGACATCTCTGTTGGCACATTTACAGCTTCTGGTGATAATCAATAGTCCGGTGCACCCATTCACATTTCAAAACGTTGACTACTGTATGACTGAAAACATCATGGAAGGTCAAATACAAGCAACGGTACAGTACACAGTTACATTCAGTAAAATCCTCAATCGCAAACTTTTTGAAATCCAAAATCTCTTTTAGGTTGGGAAATCTCATGTTAATTTGAAATGTAATTTCGACTCTGAAAGAGTTCAGTTTCCTATCCTTTTCACCAGTGCAACAGTGCATGTGATTTGAGGAAGGTAGACCGAATTTGAATAAAGTATGCATATGCATGGTCATACACCAAACTTACAAAAGTTGATAACACATATTGAATATTTTTTATTTCACAAAAAGAATTTCTTAAACCAACAACAAACGAATATAATCAGTAGACATAATTTTTCATAATATCAATATTATTTTCTCATTTTGTTTACAATTTTTAATGTATCCGTCATAATCAACACAAACTCTCATCCTTGGACTAAATCGTAAAAGCTATCTTAACAATGCAATACATTTTTACTTTAGCAATCCTCGGCCAAAACAATTTGAGGACTCTACACAAACATGTTTCTTGATTAACTTTGGCTGGAAAATCATCTCTTTATCACATACCCCTCTTTTGACTGTTCTCCCCTAGCAGTGCTTGATGAATCCACCACAAGCAACAGACTATTATTTGACAAGAGCGCTCCTGTGTCATTGCTCACCCTGTTACTCATGTCTCGTCTTGTGGAGACTTGGACTGTACTTGAGCGGGTACTTATGAAAGGACTTGTGGATGGGACCATCTTTCAAAGAGTACAGATCAAATGCTACGATTGGAGGAATCTAATCTTACTAGATGCTGACAATCAAACTCTTTCATCCAAGGAAAAAATCTTTGCATAGAGCTGACATTTGGAACAATTAGTAAAATATATTCTGAAATGGTATTAATTACTTCACCACTTTGGTTCACTTCCTTTAATAATTGTGAAGTCAATACAGGTGTGTTTCAAAGTCAATTAACAAATACGTGTACTTAGACATGGACCCACATTTTCGAACATTCGAATCAGTTAAATGTAGAGAACACTATTGACTTTTTACCAGGAATATAATGAATTATGCCATTTTATACGACTTTTAAACAAACACAAAAATGTCAACCAGACATTCCCAATCTCCTTTTTCCAAGTCCACATTACAACCCTTAAAAACGTTTAAAGAAATTGATGCATCATGACTTCACACTGTTCTGCGCTGCACATTTGAGCTGAACTGAGCAATCTACGGCTATGAATTCCTTTTTTTGCAGTGGGTACACAATATTGGGCAGCCTTAGCCACACAGAGCCGGTACCTTGTTTGGGATGTGCTATCATTCTATGCTTCAGAATTTTAACCACTTCACACCTTTAGACAGAACCACTTGAAATCATTTTAACAGTAGAAATGTTTACAGCCTCACTTGTCCAAGAGATGCTTTGAATCTGAGAGTCTGAATTTTAATTTCACAATTTTTTGATTGACCACATTTGTCAAGGTTTACTCCCTTATTTACAATTCCTTTTGCCCTAAGGACAATGTTTAAATCTTTCAGTGTTACTCGATTTGATTAATTAATTGTAAGCACAGTCAAAACGAAACCTTGGGTTAAAAAAGAACAGCACGAAATGCACAAAAGGCTAACTAAAATGATGGAAAGTGATCAATGCATAATTGCCTTGTTCTGATACAGCTTTTATTGCCATGATTTGTAATCATTTATAAAGAACAAACCCATCATTTTACACTTTGATTAGTTACACGCAATGAAAAAAATCCGCAGCTGTCATATATCATCAAAAAGTGTCTTCTGGTGAGGAAAAAAAAATTGGAAAGTGCCATTTTCTTGAATTTTCTTTTCTTGGTCATGTTGCAGACAGACTCAGAGGAAAAAAGAAAGGTTTTTGTTCTTTAAAACTGCAGGATAAATACAAAGATAGATTCACTTTTACAGTTGCAAATACCAGTGAATTACATGCACTGTAAAGACATTTCAGCTAGTTGAAGCTCTTAAGACAGACAGTTTGCTCCTGTATTAATGTCGATTAAAGAGAACCAGCATACACAAGAAACATCAGCTGCCCTTTGTTTAAAATCAAACATGAAAAGGGTTCAACTAATCTACACCTCCACCCCTCCCCCCAAATAATCAAAGCTCTGTGGCCTTAAAACAAATCTCAAAGCTATTTCGAGGGTCGAAATCATTCTAGGGTTTGGAATATTCATCCCAGAGGTTTTTCAATGACATGTATATAGTAGGATGGGGTATCGCCTTCCTTGAATGGCTTGAAGTCTCCGAAGACTGAGTGTACGGCGTTCTCTCCAAAGCTTTTCTTGAGGATGTCTGTGAAGGCATTCAGGCGGTGAGGGTAGTAGGAAAGACGGAATCTGTGAATGAAAAATCACAGGAACAGAAGGCACACAAATTGTCAGCCTTTGCTCACTAGCAGGACAACTGTTCGTCTTGGTTTGCAAGTAAATCAGAAAATCACATCAGTGCAACGCAAAGCCTAGGACATGTATGTATTAAAATCTGAATCTCCAAACAACACACAGTTCTGTCAAAACTCATTAAGTCTAGTACCCAGAGATATCTCTTGGGACAAAAAAAACTACATGTACACTCATGTATATGGCTTTACCACAGAGGACGGAACATAAAGAGAGCAAAAGATTACTCCCAGTCCTTGGCAGTTAGGCTACTGTCCTTGGTAGTAAGTGACTGTGCTTAGTCTATAGGAGGGTGTTATTTTACAACTACTGGAAATGCGATGCCCTCTCTTGGTGGTGTCTGCCCAGGCTTTAAGCACTCCTTTGTTGGCAAACACGCGACAGACTGGGGGAATCATTTCAACTAGGAGGCCAATACACGCGTAGAGATTTACATTCCTTTAGAAACTGACTGCACTTGGTCTGTGCACCCAGTGACAAACAAACAGAAAACTGGGACACGCGCAGTGAGTTCCAACTAAAGGACCACTGTTGCTGACTAACAGCATGTCATGGCTTGTTCAAGCACAAAGTTGATGAGAGGGTCATCCATTGTTTTTTTTTTTCATCATTTTCACGAGGGCTTTGCGCAGGCTTTCATAAAATATCGGAAATACTGATTATTTTCCTTTCCATTTCCGTGGGGGCAGGGATACAGAAAATAAGAGCACCCTCTGTAGGCTCATGACAATGACGAACAAAATTGATGGCCCTAACAAGCTATGTGTAGCTATAATTAGATTTGTATTTAAGTGTAGATGTAATTAATTTTTCTAAGAGACAGTTTCTCTGCAGCTCTGTACTCTTCTTCGATATATGGAACACTTTTACACTCCTACTTGGTTAAATGAACTGAAAAGTGCACATCTTTAAACACTTAAAATTATCCATGCTTTCCTGGACAACTGAGGGCGCTGTTGCTGTGATGTCATCTAGGGAAGACTCGAATCATTGCATAGGTTTTCTGTTCAAATTGTGGACTCAGAATTTACTGAAAACATTTTTGAGAAAAGGATTGGTGCTTACTTATTGCTGTACACCAAATCAACAAAAACACAGCATTTTTTGTGTACAAACCAATGTAATACTTAGGCTTTCTTCCTGGAAAGGCAGTGTGGTTTTGCTCATGAATATGGAGACACCCATCACCACAAAAACAAAAAGGTAATAAAATATCCTTCGAAATATTGAAACAAAATGTGAAAATAGGGCTGAGACACAAAGGTACATTTTGACGGTCTGCAAGAAACTGATTGCAGCTAACAGGGGGCCAATTTCATAGAGCTGCTTAAGCGCAAAAAAAAATTGCTTTAAAAACAAAAGTTACCAGCCAAAACTCCATGTGATGTATATTGTTTTGGAATGGTATTCACCTGTCTTTTGGTTAGCATGACAATCACAGATTTTAAGCTGGCAACCTTTGTTTTTTAAGCAAGCTTTTATTGCGCTTAAGCAAATTTTGTGCTTAAGCAGCTCCAGTTGAAAGTATGCATTATACTGTTTGCGTTGGTTCTCCACTGGAATGGGTGAAAGTGATGATGATGGATCACTCACTTGTAGACTGGCTCATCGAGTGCCAGTTTCTTGCGAACCTTCTCCGATTTTGCCAACTCATTCACGGTGATGAAGTAGTCCAACGTCACCATGGATGGCCGGCCGTTGACATACAGCACCGATGTCTGGATATCTTTGATACAGTTACCCTGGAAACGAGGCAAAGGAAGAGAATTTCAAATGCCGCATACTGGAAACAACTCTTCTTGTTAAAGGTAGTTGATGGATACGGAAGGGAATATCAGGAGAGGAGACAATGAATGTCCGCATATGGGGGGGGGAACCGACATCCGAAATCTACAGGGGAGGGAGCAATGGACATCCACTGGATGGTATTTGCCCTTTCCTCTCCGCTTACATCAATGTCTACCTCCCTCACCTTGTAATAGATGTTTTTAATGGGGGCCCGTCCGGTGTCTAAGATGGCATCATAGTTTCGATGGTCGATGATCAGAATGCCGCCGGGCTTCAGCATGGTGGCAAAGTTCCTGAGGGCCACCAGCTGGTTCTCTTGTGTGCCTTCGAAGTCTGGCAGATGGGCAAAGGAGTTGCCCAGGCAGATGATGGCATCAAAGCCGTCTCCTTCTTTGGAGATGTCGTGCGGTAGGGTCAGCCAATTGGCTACCTCGATTTCTGTGGTGAGGCAGACATCATGAAACTTACAAATCATTGCCGATGCTGACTGTTCTTCAGTATTCGAGGCACTTCGTGGTTCACATAATTGCATAACTTCACAATGCATGAGTTTGTTATACTGACAGGTCTGAAGCATCTCATCTGTGTTTACGTTATTGCACAAAAATACCACCTGTCACCTCCTGAAATGAAAAGGTAACAGAAACTGAAAAAATTTAGTTCACATGAAGTATATCAAAATAACAATAAGTACGTAACCTTTTCAAAAACATTGTCAATTTAATGTTTACCCCATTAATTGTGACTCCAAAATGAATAAAAAGATCCTGCGTTTCCACGCCCACAAAAATCCCCTTTTGGCCGTTCCTGCTCCCAGGCTGACTGCATGATGTTATCGCCAGAATGCAGACATGTACAGTGTACATGTACATTGCGCACAGTATATGCAGTCTAGCATGCTTGCAATAGATCCCGTTGTGTTTGATGTAGCCTGGCCCACAGGCCAACACTGTCTCAGTTCAAGAAATACAGGGTAGGAGTGTGTCTTTTAATTTCTGCATGTGCTGTGTGCAATGTACATGTACAATGTATCTGTCAGTGTTCTGGCAATGACATCATCCAATCAGCCTGGTAACGCGAATGGCCATAAGGGGATTTTTGTGGGCGGAGAAATGCAGGATCTTTTTGTTCATTTTGGGGTCACAATTAATGGGGTAAATATTAAATTTACCATGTTTTGAAAAGGTTACCTATAATTGTTATTTTGAAGTACTTCACATGAACTAAATGTTATCAATTTCTGTTACCCTTCAATATCAGTGCCCTCATAAACACTCATTATTTTGTATAACATGACACACCTTGCAGAGTAACCAAAAGCTATCCTTGTTCATTTTTTCTGACTAGTATACATGTACGACGAACATCCATTCAATTGGCCGGTGGGCTCCAGCAAGAATGAGAAGAGGTGGCTTTGTTAGGCAAGCAGTAAAAAATTCCTTTTTGGACAACACCAAAAGTCAGTGATTGCACTTCTCTGGTTGATAAGGTGTGTTATTATGAAGCTAAGACAGTCTACGAGCCTTTCAGTTTGTTTGCTAGTGATGGAGTACTTTCTATGTGGAACCCTTATCTATTGATCTGTCCTCTCCTGCCTATGAAAACAGATTAGTATGCTTACATACTGGGGGATATCGAGACGAATGGTTGAGTAACAGGTATACATGTATCTACCATCAATCTTTCAGTTTCTCTTCGGAGTCGACATTGGCAGCCCTGCAAACACGTAACATACAACGCAGTTAAAATCCACCTTGTGCCAAAGCACTGACCACCTTGACGACCTACCCCATTTGTCAAAGCAGTCTTCCTTTCGTCGTTCCCATCTCTCCCTAAACGCGTGAAGGACCATCTTGTCTGATGCATCACAGCTCATGACTTGAAACCCTTCCTCCAGCAACATCATAGAGTCAATTCTATATTGTACAAAATTCACAGGTGTTGCAACGGTCATAAACTGATTGGTGATGTCTAGCCAAATTTAGCACTGGCAACGGGAGACTAAGAGATGCTCGGTGGTGGCACTCATACCGGTCCTGTGTGACCAGTACACCACTGTTTGTGTCTTGCTTGAGCTACTGAGTACTTTACAGGATTGGGAAAACGTTGAAGTTAAGCAAGGTTTTACTCAGGGAAAAAGCTTGATTTAATGATAAGGAGAATACTGAATAGAGCCTTTCCTTATTCCTAAATATCCAGTGACAGTTTTGAATATATCATTAAAGCTCAGTGTTGGTTATTAACTTCACATTTTACCGTACATTTAACAAACATATTTTTACCTAAATACTATATTCAACATCAACAAATAAATTGCAAACACGTTCATCAGTTTGAAATGTCCAGTGTTCTCCACTGGCTGTTTTAGCAGGGCAGACCGCCTTGCCAAGATTTTGGGCTGCCCCGCTATTTTGAGTAGTGTGTTTTCCCCCAAATCTCTACTTTCTCAAGATTTTGATAAAAAAGAGGTTTACCACAGTTTGTGGATCGAGTTTGAGTTTACCGACTGCGCTTATGATGTACTGACAATGACAAGGAACACCAAGAGTTGAGAGCAGCACGAGTCTATATGCGACGTCGCGTTATGTAAGGCATGTGTATTGGTGTAGACTGGTCCCTCTCCTCCCGTATAATGCATTTTCAAATGTACTAGCGTCGAAAACCAGTTTATTAAAGTAGAAATTCCTCAGCGCAAGAGGGTGTATTTTTTGGAAACTAGGCTGGGTCTAAATAACATGGTTATGGCCTGATGTTACTTGCCAGTCTATGTAGAGAGGCCGCAGTCAGTTCCCAATTCGTCAACGTGTAATTTAAAGCCACAGCCCAATGAACGAGTTGGATCTCAGGTGATTGATGGCTGCCTATCGTTATGCATAGTCAACCTCGTGTCCCGAAAAACCATCGCGTATGTTTTGTACATGTACACGTACATTGTATTGCGCAAGCGTGTGCATGTACATGCAGTGCATGTGACTGGTACCCGCGGCGCAACATTGTTTCGCACAGTGTGCGCGGTGCCAGTGGAAGGACCGTGCCATGCCTGGGTGGCCCCAACGCTCTGCTCCGATGGAGGGGTTGCTTCATTTTTATGACGTGAGCTGGAAATTGTAAACTCATCTTTGAACATTTTTCTTTTCTCCTTTTTTATTCAAGGGCGCATTTGGAGGCTTGTTTTTACTCTACCTTTTCACAGTCAACTGATCATTGAGAAAACCGCATGTTCTGCTCATCTCAAACATGTCTCGAATCACTAAGATGACTAAGGTTCTGCTAAAAATGCTACGAAAATTAAAATAATTTCGTCATCAAATACTTCAATGAAAAAATTCCTCCTGAAGAATATCCTAGCCAATATTTCACGTTGTAAATGCATTAAGATTTGGGTCAAATTACAGATGAAAGTGGACTGGAAATAGCCCCAGAGTGCACCACAGAGCATCTAGAATCCAAAATTTTCCGAGGCCCTTAAGAGGGCCCCAGACCCCATCCCGTAAGGGCTTCGTGCTTCCTGCTCGTAATTTTGTTTACCACCCCTGCCAACATATTCAGCCGTGGAGAACACTGAATGTCTATGAAAATGATTATTTTTGATGGCAGATTAATAATATACAAGTCAATTGCTAGAACAACCTTTCATGGTTGGTACTGCCACACTGATTTACTCTCACAAAAAAAGGGGGGGTGGGTGCCTACCCTGTTCCACAAGCCACATCAAGGATGTGACTGCTCTGCCTCGATTTCAAGAGATCCACCAGAAAATGCCGGTAGCTGTCAGTTCTTTCTGTCCGGCTGCCAATGTAGTACTCCCAAACTTTTGCGGCTTTGCCATCAGCATACTGATCAGGAATACCCTGGGCCGCAACACCAAGGGAACGAGTACGATAGATGCTGTCCACCATGATCAAGTTGAATCTGTGCAGAGGAAAAACTTATTTGCAGTTGATGGTCTCTTGTTCTCTGAGGAAAAAAAACCAGGCTAGAAATTGGAACTTGTTCATTTACATGTAAATGTGTTACGCTTCCCCGAAAAAAAAGCCTGCAAAGCACCACAAAGATACACATTCTAATCACATCAGATCACCATTTTAGAGGCTTTCTCTGATAGTGAATTGACCAAGACTAAAAAAAATCACCCTCTAATTTTACATGCACTTGAAGTCACTGCTTCACAGTAATGACTTGGCTACCCTCTCGTTTCATATGACGATTACAATGTACATGTATATTTGCAGAAGATGTCTTTTCACGTCAATCTTTCCTTTTCTGTGACCCTTTCTATGACCACAAAACTTACTCGTAACATACTATAAAATGCAGTGTTGGAGCAAGGCAATGTTATATGACTGTGTTCTGGATGTTACATACAGCTCGCCTTTTACTTACTCTCAGTTCTCCCCAATGATATATTTGCTGGGATTTGAATACAACACGTTGCTGTGCGTTAAACAGTAACTTGATGCTGACACTGCACACTGCAGCGTAAACTTAAAAACAGAGGCAGAAGTATTAAGACGCACTTAATTCATACTAAGACCAACAGATATCGATCATTATGCTTGCAGTTGCACCATGTAGAAGAAAATTTCTCTTTTGTGAGTGTGTGGTTCTGAGAAGAACCGATGGTGAACACTCGACATTCCGAAAGGTATGCTCTGTTCGTCTTCAGGAGGGCAAGTAGCATTGTTAAAAATGTGCTAAAACCACTAATTTTTCTCTACAGAGAAAAATGTGTTTAAAACCCGAATTTAGCAGTGAAATTATTCAGGTAAAAACACTTAACGTCCCAGACCATACAGTGGCCAGGTCCCTAATGTCGCCACCTACATGTACTGCTGATCAATATCGCAAAGCTCGATTCAGAAACAAACAGGCACAGCATTAGGTAGCCCCACTAGTGTGGCACGGACTCTCACTCCTGATCCATCCTTAGCTACACATCCGTATACACAATTTCGTGTCGGAATACTGTTCTGTTTTCTAAAAACCATTTATTGAATGTTTCACTCACGTTATTCAGGTATTTTCCAGTCTTTTTGCCTTTATCCATTCAATCTAATGGGGCTCGCTCTCTCAGTCGCCATCTTTAAAATAAGATCGTTGAACATTATGTCACTTGACCCCTCATCGTCTCGACGGCTGTTCCATGTCAAGACATGTAATAAACGGGTGAGTGATAAGATACTACATGTACCAATGGACTCTTCCAAAACTTTGGCAGCAGTTTAGATGTCTTGACATGAAAGACCCATCGAGACGATGAGAGGTCAAGTCACGTAATGTTCAACGACCTTATTTTAAAGATGGCGACTGTGAGAGTGAGCCTGTTAGATTGAATGGATAAAGGCAAAAAGACTGGAAAATACCTGAATAACGTGAGTGAAATCATTCAATAAATAGTTTTTAGAAAGTGGAAAGGTCAAGAATCATGTTCGTGTGCAAAAGAAATTGCGCCAACGATGATAAGTGGGTGCGCCGAAAATGTTCAGTACGCCGACACGAAATTGCGTAGACAGATGTGTGGCTAAGGATGGATCGGGAGTGAGAGTCCATGCCACACTAGTGGGGCTAAGTGTTAGGATACCATGAACATGTAAACAACCATGGTCACACATACTTCAAGAACTCAAAGTCACTATTCCATCACATGGAGTGATGACGGAGTAGTGACTTTGAGTTCTTGAAGTTAAGTAGGTCACACAGAGTAGTTCAAGTAGATCAAGGCAACATGAACTACGCTAGTTAACAAAATGGGTCACAGCAGTGGCTGTGTTCATCATGCTCATAGTCATGCCGATGTTCATAAATAAGTGTAAGTTATGGGCGATTTTGCACAATGGTAGAAAGCATTGTGGGAAGGCAAAAGGTGCAAACATTGCCCCTATTCTTTCCACAGTGCCTTTCTATCATGGTGCAAAGTCACTCATGCGGTAGTGCTAGGCCTAGTATTACTATTATTACTGCGAATGGTAATGCATGGTAATGCATGATGCCTCGATCAACATGATCGAACATATCGAAAGAGCACCTTCTGGTAGTGGTTCTACTACTCGGCAAGGTCCAAAAGTCTGGGTGTAATGCCGAGCCTACATTTTCACAATACGCACGTAAAAGCTTTGCCAGATTACATACTATCTCTGCTTGTTTTTCTGTCCTTTTCTTGTGCCAACCCCCTAGCCGTGGCCGTATGTATTGTTGACGAGCGAAATCAGTAATGCGCAATCGGTTTGCTAGCATATGCGGTTTGACAATATCATTCCTACGATCCGAGTCTTTCTTCGAAATTTAATTGGAAAATACACTATGGGGACGCACTGCTCGACAATATGAAAACGAGGTTGGTTGTTTACTCCCACCACTATGCGAAAGTGCATATGGTTGCGTACCTCTTGGACGTTTTGTCGTTGGATTTGCGATTTGTTGAAAGGGTACCAGTCGAATTCGAAGAACTTGTTGTCTCTGTTTTTGGGCTGCGTGATCACTACGGTCTACCTCCACGGGTGAAGCTACACAGACAAATCACAGGCCGTGTCCGAAACGGCCTTCCAGAGCTACGGCTAGGTCAATTGTCTGCGCGTCTCCACGCATTTCCATTGGAGCGAAGACCTAAACTTAGCTCTAGACAAGAGATTCGGATGCAGCGATAGTTTTGGTTTGCGTGTTTCATTGTTGGATGACGTCTTTGTAATTTTGATGCTCTTTGATTTTACCTTTAGTCATATCTTTGTAAATATTTTGGGGTTACAAACTCTTGGTGGCGCACTGTTGTGAAACGGCCGTATTGGGTTGAAAAGTATTATTCAAAAATTACATCAGTGAAACCGCTGAAAGTTTGGAAAATTGATTATTAAGGATTTTAACCCCAAAAGAGCCAGGGTAATTCACCCCTTCAGCATTTCCCCCCCATTATCACAGCATGTCAAACCGAGCCTTAGTGGGTTTGCTCTGTAACCCATGGCCATTTTGACACCACTCTTGTGAAAATAGAACTTACTAGCTGTTCTTGCGCAGCGCCCATTTTCTCCTGAGACAAGTCGGGGAAAAAATCTTTTCTACTGCCATGCACAATGCAAGCGGGCTGGCGCAAGTGGCATTGAACTTTTAATGACCGTAACAACACGACCCATGATAGATTTAGTCGAAACTTTAAATTTGAATCGATACGGCTTTTCTTTACATGCTTGCGAAGTAAACAAACAAACAAACAAACAAACAAACAAACAAACAAACAAACAAACAAACAAACAAACAAACAAACAAACAAACAAACAACCCAACAAACAACCCAACAAACAAACAAACACCCCAACAACCCAACAAACAAACACCCCCAACAACCCAACAAACAAACAACCCAACAAACAAACAAAACAAAACAAAACGGGTATGGGACAGTTGAGTTCTTTAACCTCAAAGAACGATGCGCAAGACTCAGCTTCCCAAAATTTGTGTCAAAACTACCGCATACTGTTACTCTAAAATCTCCTAAAGTTTCAGCTCCTGATGAAATAAAATGCACTGTGGCGATACCGGGAAAAATATCAGGGCGGATTATGTGGGCCCCCCGGCTCTTTTAGGGTTACGCAGAGGAGGAGAAAGCCGCCCCAGCATTCCATGGTCCAAAGTAACCTAGTTATTTCAGGGTTAAGTGATAATATATTTGACACGAATTTTGAATTCCCATGTTTGCTAGAAATAGGGTTAGCCTGCGCTGAGGATTAACTATTCCTAAGCTGTGGTGTACAATCCTCCTTGTACACAGGGCGACCGGCGGTTGACTCAACGCTGCAGTATTTCGTACCGCAATGTAGGGCCTGCCACTAATGTCAATTTTTAACGTCCCATTATTAATTTTTGTTATTTGCGTAATTTTCCTTCCTTTTTTGGAAATGAATATCTTTGAGAGCGTTTTTAATTTGTTACTAGTAACGGGCACCAGATGACAAGAAGGCTAATCTTCTTGTAGTGACCCGATATCCAGTTCTGTTGTTGTGTACCCGGTTCAGACAAGTGCTGGCAGAGTCGACCCAAAATGTTTAAATTTATTTTTGTAATTTTTTGGGAGTTATTTTAACTCCCACATACTGCTTTAAACTTTAAACATTTTAACTATCATAATTCTCAACTTTGAGTGACCGCTGCAGACCCTAGAACCTATTTTTAAGGGCAGCAATGACCGATTCCATCTCTGACCGATTGTATTTTTTATTAAACGGTGAATGGGCCGGCCATACGTGCTCAACAAACTTAGGGGGCGAGTTGGCTAGGGGTGAGTCGGTCAGGGAGCGAGTTGGCTAGGGGGAAAGTTGGCTTGGGGCAAGTTGGTAAAGGGCGAGTCGGCTAGGGGGCGAGTCGGACTTGTATGTTGCTGAAGCGGAATGTCAACTGTCTGACGTTGCCTCCTACGCTAAGGTTGACTGCGACCTTACACAAGAGCATCAACATATTGTTGCCAGCACTATCCCGGCGAAGTTTCATCGACTCTGGTGACCTCCCCCTAACGCAACCAAACTTTTCGTTCCGAACCCAAGTACGGCAGCCTTCTACTTGCTACCCAAAATTCACAAATCCAGGCCGCCCCATCCCATCGTGTCTGCTTGTAGTTGTCCCACTGAATTGATATCCAACTTCCTTGACACCATGCTAATACCCATTGTCAAAACGCTCCCCAGCTACGTCAAGGATACTAATCACGCTCTACGTCTGTTCGATGAATTCAAATTCCCAGGTTCATTCAACTTTCTTTTCACCATGGATGTGAAATCGCTTTTACACACCCATTCCCCACGCGGGTGGTTCAGCTGCGCTCAAACACTATCTAGATCTCCGCTAGGCTCGGGATCCTCCTACCAGCACTCTGCTCCGTCTGGCTGAGTTGGTGCTCACATTGAACAACTTCGCGTTCAACGGTGAGCACTGGCACTACATTCAGACCAGTGGTGTGGCTATGGGCACAGGGATGGGACCAAGTTATGCCTGTCTGTTTGTTGGCCACATCGAGGAGCAGATGCTGACCCAGTATCAGGGCGTGCAGCCGTTAATGTACCGGCGATACATCGATGATATAGTTGGGGCTATCACCAGGACGTGTGGCGATGTTGAGAATTTCTTAGCGTTTGCGGATGCTTTTCAACCAGCACAGTGCTGATGTGTCCCAACACTCTGTTATCTTCCTCGACGTGCGCGTCCAGATCTGTGCGCGGAAAACTTGGCACAACCGTGCATTACATACCCACAGATTCTCACAGCTACCAGCAGTACCAATCGTCTCACCCCCTCAAGTGTAAGAACTCACTCTCAGTTTCTTCGACTGCATTGGATTTGTAGTAGCGATGCGGAATTCTCTGCGCGTGGGAAGGAAATGCTAGGTTTCTTTCATCAGCGCGGTTACCGTCCGGTTATCACAGACGCTGCCTTCAACGCCGTATCTTCAATCCCGCGCAAAACGGCTCTGAAACCCAGCAGGGCCAAGCAAAGTGATCGCGTCCCCTTCGTACTCACATACCACCCTCGAAACATCCCGGCACATAATATTCTTCTCAAATATTTCCGTACACTCGGAAATGATGCGGCCACAGCTTCCATTTTCGCCGAACCCCCGATTTGCGCGTTTAGGCGCGATCGTTCTTTCGGGGACATGGTTGTACGTTCCCGGTTGGATTCCGTCTAGCTCGCCGTCAAAATCAGGCAGTAGTTCCCCTTGTCAGCACCCCAGATGTAAAACCTGCCCCTACATAGTTAACAGCCCGTCGGTCGTCGGCCCCCGCGGCCCCGCGGTAGCTACAGAATACGCGGGGATCATACATGCATTACTAGTAATGTGGTTTATTGCATTACATGTAGTCGCTGGGGTAAACTGTACATCGGAGAGACCAAGCGTCGCCTTCGTTACCGCTTCGCGCAACACTTATGCAGTGTGCGCCAACAAACACCTGGTCTCACAGTTGGGCAGCACTTTTGCGCGCCGCCACATACCCTCAGTGACGTAAGCGTCTGCATCCTGCGGAAAGCGTCATCTGATGTACAGCGTAAGGAACTGGAGCAGCGCGTCATTTTCGAACTTGGAACGCACCAGGGGGAGGAACGTGGATTTTTCTGCGTCCATTCAGAACTGAATCTGCTTGCCCTGAAGAAGATAGTTACCGAAAGCTCGGCAATCACATATTTATGAGCACTGATTTGATATTATATTCTTGTCGTTATTCTGATCACGGTGCTACGCAGCCCTTCCATATTTCTAGGATTCAAGTTGTGTTTATCGGTAGATGCACTGAACCCAAATTGTGTAATAGACGATGTGATATGAGTGACAGAATTCTTCAGGGCAGAGATGAAACCAAAGTGAGAAGCAGAGTGCTGACGTTTCTGTTGAATGAAGTTATAAACAAGGAATTCAAAGTAAACGCAATGAAAGAAACTTAGTCTACATAACAAAATTATTTGTTCTCAGTTAAAAGTGACTTTTTTATGCCGGAAAGTAGTTGTTAAATGTAAATCTTTTTGTTGAGGTTGTGAACTCAACTTTTTAAGCTGATTAATAAGTGTCTGTTTTAAAAACGGCAGTCACGGTAAGTTAGTTTGTCGCTAATTTAAAACTGCACTCACTTTGTGCTCACAGAAAAGATTCTTACACTTCCGTATGCTGCATGTCAGTTTTCAATAAAATTTACTCAATATATGAATGAATATTATTTAGTACAATTTTTCCTGAGAGTGCGGAAAAATTAAAATCATTTTGTTGATGATTTTTTCAGGGTTGGCTCATCAAAACCAGACGGAAAAACACAGTTTGGACATCATATTTACTGACAAAACCTATTGCATGTCCTGGTGGAATTCTCAAAGTTTTACACACTGAACAAATCACGATTGAACCGACTCAAAGTGAAAATATTGCTAAAGCGAGACCGTAGACGATAGGCGTTTAAAAAATGAATTAAAAACATAAACACACAAAAACAGGTTAACATTATCGCTTTCGAGTGGGTTGGTTAAAAGAAAATGGTCACTTATTTCCGGAAATGATTTTCTTGCATTTTCTGTTCATTTTGGGCTTGTTTTCGGGAGGGAGGCCGAGGGCTAGCCATGAGAAAAAGGTTATGTTGACCAGAAATGCACAGCATACAACAGCACATTACCCTCCTGAAGCGCCGCCATCGTTCGGCCGCGTATTTTGTGCACAAACAATGCGCGACGTCACATGCTTTCATAATGCATAATGCATATTGCTCTATGATGTGGCATAATGATGGTCGGTCAAATAAACGTTGAACTGTAAATATATCAGCTACCTTTTTTCGTGTATTTTTATTTTACAACTTTACATAATATTTTGAATTTGAAAATTTCATTTATATTTTTTTAATATTAAAAAAGTATGTACAATCGATTTAACACTACCGAAAGAGGCCAGTATTCTGACCAATCACCGTTGCGAAAAAAATCTTTAATTCATGTGCGCAGTTTTTGAAGCGGAGCGAGTATAGTACCGACGAGGCGGTCGTTTACTGCATCGCATGCAGGTTGACTTGGAAAAATCCGTCCTCTGTTGATTCGTTGGCCATTGGAATGATTGATTTCTAGATTTTACGTTTACTGCTGTTTCAATGACGGTAAGAATCCTTAAAGGTTCGATGTAATTCTGCTTTTTATCTAGGTAATATTTGACTGTGAGGCATTTTCTCACCAGGCATGCTGACTGTTTTCGCTCCACCGAACGCCCAGCTGTCTTGTGTTGATTAGGCATGTCAGGACAGGATGTCACCCCCGTGCCGTTCGTGCAATTTGATTCCATCCACCACTTTGCCCCTTTGGCATGATCGGCATTTTGGCGCGAAGTAATGATGATAGCATTGGAGGAATGAAAACATTCACGATGATCGCAAAGGGGCTAGGTGGCCAAGCAAGTCAATTTTTGCAAGTCTGCATGTCATGCCTGTGAGTTACTTTAGTGGGTTTCGAGTCAACTCGGACCCAAACCAACTGCTGGGACCCATGCCAACTCGGACCCAAACCAACTGCTGGGACCCATGCCAACTCGGACCCATGCCAACGCGGTCCCACGACCAACTCGGACCCATGTCAAATTGGCCCCAATACTAACTCGGACCCACGACCAACTCGGACCCACAACCAACTCAGACCCAATGCTAACTCAGACCCACGACCAACTCGGACCCACCCTGAGTCAACTCGGACCCAACCCCAGGAGCATGATTAACTTGTTGAAAATTTTTATTTTGTCCATTTTTACATTTTAGCATTTGGTAAATGACTTTTGCAAAGCATGCTGCCAAGCTGTAACATCCTCTCTACACGTTATGCAGGGAGACAGTGGCACAGGCTTCCCAGAATCTCTCCGTTGTCCAGATCCAGATCACCGTAGAAATCGAATGAACTTTCACCAAACAGCCCCCAAAGTTTTTTGTTGCAATAAAAAGCCAAAGATAGGCCCTTCTGATGTACAT